>BOPN01003205.1:0-5000 GCA_017312705.2 Penaeus japonicus | reverse complement strand
TTGGCGTATCTTCAATGCAATACTGAAATTGCAGTTAATAGCCCCCATTTCAGTCGCTGTGACTTTATTTTACATAGTTATTTTAATGGATGTTGAACGGTAGGAATTAGCGACACTTTAAATGGGCGAAAAAAAAGTTTTACGCTTAGAATCTCGAGGTTCTGGTCTATATTGTTTATCTAAGGTAATAGATAAAACAAACAAACTAGTAAATTGAACATTCCGGATTAGAATTTCCGTCTGTGTATACAACGAAATTATAGTTTCTGTGATTTCCTCCCTCGGAAATAAATGGTTAATAAGATACATCAATACGGTAATAGTTTAAGTGAAAGGATATATCGCTCATTATAGAATTAGAAAAGTAATCATTGTTGCATAAGCAATATTTGTGCCTTGGGCAAGTGGATGGGTGTTATATAAGCATACGTAATACTGTATATAGTGCCTGCAGTAGAGGAACATTATGTAAAACACAAAAGAATGTATATTGCCATATTGATTAAAACTTTAGGATATCATAATCACATATAGGTATGATTTTACATTTGAAATTCTGAAGAAAAAAGATAATTAGCATACGAACAAGATAGATGGAGGATAGTGAAAAGGGAGAGAGATGGAGGGAGGGAGGGAGATGGAGAGAAAGGCAGAGAGAGAGAGAGGGAGCGGGGGAGAGGGAGAGAGACAGAGGAAAAGGACAAGCAAAAAATAGATAGGCAGAGAGAGAGAGAGAAATAAAAAAGAAGAGAGAACGCAACAGAAACACAGCCACACCAAAAGAAAAAAAAAAAAAAAAAAAAAAAAGAATCTTCGTAACAACTCAAAAGATACACCCAGGACCTGACGAGAAAATCCAATTAATCTAGAACATCTCTCTAATCCCAGGTGAACGGCCACGCAAACACGCCAAGCTCGGAACTCTAGCCTCTATCCACTCCCGCCCGAAGAACTAAAGTCACACGAAAGAGAGAAAAGAGACGAACATGCGTGGATGTCGGTAATCCTTCCTCTCGTTTGTCGCCTCGAGTTATTTTAGTAGGATCCGTACGAGGGTTTTTCCTTCGAGAAATGAAGAGCTGTGGCGGTGCAAAGAGGTCTTGCGACAGATCGCTTTGTGTTCGGGGCGTATGCTGATGTGTATATACATATGTACTTTTAGATAGATGTGCTCATGTGTGTATATATTGATACGGTATATATGCGTAGATACTTGTAAGCATACATGTGTGCGTGTATTATGTGCATGTATGTACGTATATGTGTGTATGTATATATATATATATATATATATATATATATATATATATATATATATATATATATATATATAATATATATATATATATATATATATATGTGTGTGTGTGTGTGTGTGTGTGTGTGTGTGTGTATGTATATACACACACACACACACACACACACACACACACATATATATATATATATATATATATATATATATATATATATATATATATATATATATATATATGTGTGTGTGTGTGTGTGTGTGTGTGTGTGTGTATGTGTGTGTGTGTGTGTGTGTGTATGTATTTATATATAAGTATGTGTATATGTGTGTCTATATCTGTATCTATATATCCACTTATGTTTATATAGAAATATATAGATACACACATTTACACACACACACACACAAACACACACACATATACACACACATATATATATATATATATATATATATATATATATATATATATATATATATATATATATATATATATGCCTGCGCACGCGCGTTTGTGTAGATATCTATCTGTATATATATGTATACGCACATGTATATACATATGCATTATATATATACATATATATGTATGTATATATACGAAATATACATATAATGCTTACATATATATATATATATAAATATATATATATATATATATATATGAGAATTTCCAATGTGTTTGTTTTAATTGTAAATATTGGGTTATTGAACGCTCTATGTTAATTGTATTAAACGAATTCATATCATAATTCAGTGTTTCTGATGCATTCTAAAGTATAGCATTAACTTTTTTTGTTTTTAAATATTTATTACTTTAAAAATACTGAGTACCTCGCTGCAAACCTGTTGTGTATAAGAAGAGATGATTGTTTTTTTTTTCTTTTTTCTTTCTTTCTTTCTTTCATTTTAATAATCTAGTCAATGTTATCGTTCTTTTGTCCACGTACAAATAAATACATCTCCATGGCTTAATTTCAGATTGTATTGTGAATAAGATCAATCCCACATACATACATGCATACCCACATAAATATATATACTTACATACAAATACACATACACGTGTGCACTAGTCTCACGAAATCAATTAATCAAAAACACACCTTCATTTTCATGCATACAAACAAATACACACACAAACAAACACAAACACACAAACAAACAAACACACACAAACAAACAAACAAACACACACACAAACAAACAAACACAAACACAAACAAACAAACACACACACACAAACAAACACAACCACACACACACACACAAACACACCTATACACCACCTCCATTACGTATTACTAAACATATCCACACGAATTCTCAACACGAAGCGCCACAACAGAGCAAGTCTCCCGCCAACATTTCCTTTGAAGGTCGCCACTCGCTCAGTCAACTACGTATCGTCAGAAAGGCTTTTAATGACTGTAATTAACGGCGTTTTGAATGACGACCATCAAGTGTTGGTAAACAATACCTGAATAATTTGTCTCGGGGAAATTAGTCTTGCATAGCCATTTGCATTTTGCTTGTGGATGTATATTCTTGTCTTGAATCTTTCCGAGAAAAAAAATACACATTTTCTTTGTTTCTTTATCGCCTCTTCCCCTCTTTGTTTTTCTTCTCTTTCTGTCTTATTATCTCTGTCTGTCTATCTAACACTTATTCATTTATTGTCTGTCTGTTATTTTCTTTTCTTCTCTTCTCTTCTCTTCTCTTCTCTTCTCTCTCTCTGCCTCTCCTTCACCCTCAACCTTTCCCTCACCCTCTTCCTCTCCCTCTCCCTCTCTCTCCCCTTCCCCCTCCCCCTCATCCATCTATCTATCCATCCATCCATCTATCTACCCATTCCCTCCCCCTACACCCCCCCCAAAAAAAAAACACAAAAAAACAATCCCAATAAATACGAGACTCTCCATAAACATTTTTTTTCTCTGTCTTCACTCCCAGAGGCTGTATTTAAGCTCCAGTCGCCTCGATCCTCGTTGGCTGACGAGGGAACAATGGTAGGCCGGAGGACCGGATTGTCTCATCGCTGATCCAACTGCCATTGTGAAGGGAGCGCTGGGCTAAACACTTTCCACTTGGCCTTCGGTGCACATTCCCGCTGGAGTATAGGATTTTCGTCTTGTTTTTTCTGTTTTTTTCGTATTATGATTGTTATCAGATTATTATTCATTATCATTATGATTTATTATCATTATCATTATTATTATTATTATTATTATCATTATTTATTATCATTATTATCATTTATTATTATTATGATCATTTATTATTATCATTACATTATCATTATTATATAATATTTATTATTATTATCTTTATTATTATTATTATTATTATATATCATTTATTATTGTTATTATCATTATTATTATTATCATTATTATTATTATCATTATTATTATCATTACTATTTATTATTCATTATTAGATTATTATTATCATTATCAGTATTACGATTATTGTTAATTATTATTGTTATCCGTATTATCATCATCATTGGTATGTTAATGATATTGTTATTGTTGTTGCTGCCATTGTTGTTGTTGTTATTATCATTATCATCATCATTATTATTATTATTATTATCATAATCATCATTATCATCATTGCTATCATTTTCATTATCATCATTACCATTATTGTTATAGCTATTACTATTATCATCATCATCATCATTATCATTATTGTTATTACTATTATCATTACCCATTATTTCATTATTATAGTTATGTTCATGATTATCCTTATTGTTATCATTGTTAGCATCCTTATCATCACTATTGTCAGTATTATCACTGCTATCATCATTTACCACTACCATTATTATTATTGTTATCATCCTCATCATTATTGTAATCATCATCATAATTGTCATTATCATTATCATTATCATCACAAGATAATTTTTTTTTTTTTTTTTAATGAGAATGAAGAAACTGAATAAAGTTCTGATTCTACGGTTAAATGATTCTCCTCTTTCTTAACATAACCATCATCATCACATCACTCATCACTCGTTATCACTTGTCATCACACCCACGCACACTCCCACGCCCACTCCCACGCCCACTCCCACGCACTCCCGCCATATTACTTGCACGCTAATCCCGGGGAAAAGTTTCCTCGGTATCAACTTGATAGTTAATCCTTTACGCGAAATAGATTGAAAAATAAGAAACAGGAGATTTCTTTTAACATAGAATTAGTTGCGGCGGATATTCACGCTTGCATGAATGCGTGGGCGTGTTGTGGGCGTGAATTTTATCCAGTGGAATTCATTTTCGAAGTTCTGTTTCGATTTTGGGTGGGGGGGGCAGGTGCGGTTGTGGTATGTTTGTTTGTTTGTTATTGTGTGTGTGTGTGTGGTGGGGGGGGGTATGTATGTGTGTGGTGGGGGTATATGTACGTATGTGTATGTATGTGTGTGTGTGTGTCTGTGTGTGTGTGTGTGTCTGTGTGTCTGTGTATGTGTGTGTGTTTGTGTGCATGATGCATGGTTTATGTGTAATCATCTATTTTATCTTGCGCTCTTTTGTCTCATTTATTATTCCTCTAATTTTGCCTCAGTTTATTGCAATTGCTAAAGTGTTGATATCAAACGTTAATAGCTTTGCCTTGTGGTTCCGGGAATTCTGATGTTGCTGGAAATTCCTGAATGAATGTTCGCGCACATATATACACTTGCACACACACACACACACACACACACACACACACACACACAAACACACCT
>BOPN01003204.1:167500-170845 GCA_017312705.2 Penaeus japonicus | reverse complement strand
TCTCTCTCTTCTATAATTCATCACTCTACAATAACACTAGCCTTTTTCACTCTCCTCTTTCCCGCCATACATTCCCCAATCTTGTACATGTCTCTTTTTCTCCCTCTCCCCCCATCCTTCTCCTCCTTCCCGTCCCCCTCTTTCTCCTCTCTTCCTCTTCCAGGAAAGCTCTCATCAGATAATCACTTCCCGTCGTCCTGCCTCCTCCTCCTCCTCCTCCTTTTCCTCCTACTCCTCTTCCTTTTACTCCTCCTCCTCTTCCTTTTACTCCTCCTCCTCTTCCTTTTCCTCCTCCTCCTCTTCCTTTTACTCCTCCTCCTCTTCCTTTACCTCCTCCTCCTCTCTCCTTTACTCCCTCCTCTACTTTCCTCCTCTCTTTTCCTCCTCCCTCCTCCTCCTTTCCTCCTCCTCCTCTCTTTTCCCCTCCCCCTCCCTCCTCCCTCCCCTCTCTCTCCTCCTCCTCCCTCTCCTCTACTCCTCCCTCCCTCCCTTCCCTCACCTCCTCCTCTCTCCCTTTCTTTACTCCTCCTCCTCTTCCCTTTCTTTACTCCTCCTCCTCTCCCTTTACTCCTCCTCCTCTCTCCCTTTACTCCCCTCTCCTCTTCCTTCACCTCCCCTTCCTTTTCTTACTTCCTCCTCCTCTTCCTTCCTCCTCCTTTCCTTACTTCTCCCTCCTCTCTTCCTCCTCCTCTCTCCTTTCCTCCTCCCTCCCCTCCTTTCCTCCTCCTCCCTCCCCTCCTCCTCCTCTCCTCCTCCTCCTCCCTTCTCCTCCTCCTCCCTCTTCCTTTTACTCCTCCCCTCCCTTCTTACCCTCCCTCCTTTTGCCTTTTTATTTTCTCCTTCTTTTTCTTCCCTTCCTCTCCTTTCTCTTTCCCTCCTCCTCCTCTCACTCCCTCCTCCCTTCCTTCACTCTTCCTCCTCTTCTTTTTCCTCCTCCTCCTCTTCTTCCTCCTCCTCCTCCCTCTCTTCCTCCTCCTCCTCCCTCCCCCTCCTTTTTCCTTCCTTCCTCTTCCTCCTTCTTCTCCATTACCTTCCATTTCTTTCCTTTACTTCTCCTTCTTTCTTTTCCTTCCTTCCTTCCTTCTTCTTTTTATTTCTTCCTTTTCTTCCCACTCTTCCTCACTCTCTCCTTCATTACCTCTCTTTCCTTTTTACTTTCTCCTTTCCTTCCTCTCCTTCCTTTCACCTCCTTTTTTTACTCTCCTTTTCTACTTTCCCCTTCTTTTCTCTTCTCTTCCTTTTCCTTCTTTTCTTTTCCTTTTTCTCCTCCTTCCTCTCCTTCATTTGCTCTCCATTCTTCCTTTTTAGCTCTCCTCCTTTCTTCCTTTCTCTTTTACTTCTCTTCTTTTTCTCTTCTTTACTTTCCTTTTACTTCTCTTCTTTCTTTCTTTTTCTTCTTGCTGTTTCCCTTTTTATTTTTTTTCTTATTTTTTCCTAGTTTGCGCTTGTGCTTCTCAAAAAGTGACTAAAGTTTAGTGGAAAGATTAGGCACTAGTTTAATGGAGAGATTAGGCTAGTTTCAGTGAGATTAGCAACAGTTTCAGTGAGCAAGATTAGCAACAGTTTCAATGAGTACTAAAGCAAATGTGCTCAGTGGAGTTGATTAGGCAACAGTGTCAATGCTACTAGGCAACAGTTTTAATGGAAAGATTAGGCAACAGTTTCAATGGAGAGATTAGGCAAAAGAAGTTTCAATGTAAGATTAGGCTATTAAGGTTTCAGTGGAAAGATTAGGCGCACAGTTTGCGAGATTAGGCAATGTGTTTCAAATGAGAAGATTGGCAACAGTTTAGGGGAAAGACAAAGAATGTTTTTCAATGGAAAGATTAGGCAATTAAAGCTCTAATGGGATGATTAGGCAACAGTTTCAATGGGAAGATTAGGCAACAGTTTCAATGGAAAGATTAGGCAACAGTTTCAGTTCGAAAAAGACGTGCGCTGTTCAAATTTTACACTGGGTGCAAACAAGCTCTAATGGAAAGATTAGGCAACAGTTTTAATGGAAAGATTAGGCAACAGTTTCAATGGAGAGATTAGGCAACAGTTTCAATGGAAAGATTAGGCAACAGTTTCAATGGAAAGATTAGGCAACAGTTTCAATGGAGAGATTAGGCAACAGTTTCTGTTGAAAGATTTGACAACTGTTTCAATGGAAATATTAGGCAACAGTTTCAATGGAAAGATTAGGCAACAGTTTCAATGGAAAGATTAGGCAACAGTTTCAATGGAAAAATTAGGCAACAGTTTCCGTTGAAAGATTAGACAACTGTTTCAATGGGAAGATTAGGCAACAAGTCTAATGGGAAGATTAGGCAAAAGTTTCAATGGAAAGATTGTAAACAGATCTGAATGTGGAAGACAAAAATAGTTTCAATGGAAAGATTAGAAAAATAGTTTCACGGAGAGATTAGGCAACAGTTTGACGTAAAGACGAGCAACAGTTTTAATGGAAAGATTAGGCAACAGTTTCAATGGAGAGATTGTGGCAACAGTTCTCAAATAGTAGAAGATTAGGCACCAGTTTCAATGGGAAGATTAGGCAACAGTTTCAATGGAAAGATTAGGCAACAGTTTAAATGGAAAGATTAGGCAACAGTTTCAATGGAAAGATTAGGCAACAGTTTCAATGGAAAGATTAGGCAACAGTTTCAATGGAAAGATTAGGCAACAGTTTCAATGGAAAGATTAGGCACCAGTTTCAATGGGAAGATTAGGCAACAGTTTCAATGGAAAGATTAGGCACCAGTTTCAATGGGAAGATTAGGCAACAGTTCCAATGGAAAGATTAGGCAACAGTTTCAATGGAAAGATTAGGCAACAGTTTCAATGGGAAGATTAGGCAACAGTTTCAATGGAAAGATTAGGCAACAGTTTCAATGGGAAGATTAGGCAACAGTTTCAATGGGAAGATTAGGCAACAGTTTCAATGGGAAGATTAGGCAACAGTTTTAATGGGAAGATTAGGCAACAGTTTCAATGGGAAGATTAGGCACCAGTTTCAATGGGAAGATTAGGCACCAGTTTCAATGGGAAGATTAGGCAACAGTTTCAATGGGAAGATTAGGCTACAGTTTCAATGGGAAGATTAGGCAACAGTTTCAATGTGAAGATTAGGCAACAGTTTCAATGGGAAGATTAGGCAACAGTTTCAATGGAGAGATTAGGCAACAGTTTCAGTGGAAAGATTAGGCAACAGTTTCAGTGGAAAGATTAGGCACCAGTTTCAATGGGAAGATTAGGCAACAGTTTCAATGGGAAGATTAGGCAACAGTTTCAATAGGAAGATTAGGCAACAGTTTCAATGGGAAGATTAGGCAACAGTTTCAATGGGAAGATTAGGCAACA
>BOPN01003204.1:112500-122500 GCA_017312705.2 Penaeus japonicus | reverse complement strand
TCTCTCTCCCTCATTATTCCTCCCTCCACCCTTCCTGTCCTCCCTCCCTGTGTCTCTCCCTCACCCGGACATGACTCCAGACCTAAGTACATTCCTGCGGTCACAAGCACAGCTGTGACCCCCGCAGCTCTCTTGGTCCCCCCCCCCCCATTTCCTCTATCTCCCCCCCCCAACCCTTCCTCTTTCTTAATGTTATTATCATTATTATCAATGTTATCATTAGTTTTGTTGTTCTTGTTATTAGTAGTAGTATAATTACCATCACTATTGTTATCATTACTATTATCATTATCTTTACAATCATTACAATCATTACAATCATCATCATCATCTGAATCATCACGCACATTATCATCATTATTGTTCTTTTTACGGTCATTGTCATTGCTACCAATGCTGTTATCATCATCGTTGTTGCATGACATAAACAACCTTCTTACGTAATGATCGAACGCTTACTTTTGTTAATCAATTTCTTATCCATCATCACCAGCCTGCAAAGTGATTTTAATATGATGATAAGGATGATAACACTAATGTTGATTCTTCACGCACAGAAAATGGATATACACACATAGATTTGTGTGTGTGTGTGTCGGTGTGTGTGGGTGGGTGGGGGGGGGGGTGTCGGTGTGTGTGTGTGTGTGTGTGTATGTGTGTGTGTCTGTCTGTCTGTCTATGCATGTCCGTGTACAGATGGACAGAAAGTGAGTAAATGAATAATTAAATAGACAGATAGATCCATAGTTAAGCAATTAGATAAACAAATAGTAAACACATAAATCAACAAAGCATAAATCATAGTAAGATGAGAACATAATTAAAAATAAACAAGTTGCAAGTAATGATGCAATAAGACGATGCATTTTTGCAATGCAATTGATAATGTAAGTGCGTGGAATATCGCCTAAGACGTGCACCTTGAGAATAAGAAGAGGGGGAGGAGATGAAGAAGAGGGGGATGAGATGAAGAAGAAGGAGGAGGAGGAGAAGGAGAAGGAGGAGGAGAAAAAGAAGAAGAAGAAGAAGAAGAGAAAGAAGGAAGAGGAGGAGGAGGGGGAGAAGGAGAAGAATAAGAGGAAAGTGAGAGAGAAGGAAAAGAAGAAGGAACCGGAGGAGGAGAAAGAGAAGAAGAAGAAGACAAAGAAAAGAAAAAGAAACATTAAAAAGATAAAGATGAAGAGAAAAAGAGGAAGAACTAGAAGAAGAAGAATGAGAAGGATAATAAGCAATAACAGCAAACTCAAAGAAAAAGAAGGAGATGGAAAGATGAAAACAAACAAAATTATAAGCAAATGAAATAAATAATAACACCAAGAAGATAAAACAAAACAAAAAGTAAATTAGGAAGAAGAGGAAATATGAGAATGAAAAACTGAAAAAAAGAAGTAAAAGGAAGAAAATAGAAAAGAAAAAGAAGAGGTAGAAGAAGAGGAAGAAGAAAAAGAAGAAGAAGAAGAAGAGGTAGAAGAAGAGGAAGAAGAAAAAGAAGAAGAAGAAGGGGAAGAAAAATTAAAAAGAACAATAAGAACAGGAAGAAAAATGAAAATAAGAAGAATAAGAAAAGGACGAAAGAAGAAAAGAAGAAGAAGAGGAAAAAGAAGGGGAAGAGGAAGAAGAAGAAAAATAAGAGGAAGAGAAAATAAAAAGAAGATGAAGAAGAAAAGAAGGAGAAGAAAAAGCGGAAGAAAATTAAAAAGAAGAAGAAGAAGAGGAAGGAGAAGAAAAAAGAAGAAGAAGAGGAAGAAAGAATAGAAAGAAGAAGAGTAGGAAGAAAGAATAATCAGAAGAATAGATAGAAAGAATAAAAAGAAGAAGAAGAGGAGGAGAAAGAATAAAACGAAGAAGAAGAGGAAGAAAGAATAAAAAGAAGGAGAAGAGGAAGAAATAAATAATTGAAGAAGAAGAGGAAGGGGAAGAAATAATAAAAAGAAGAAGATGAGGAAGAAAGAGTAATAATAATAAGAAGAGGAAGAAAGAATAAAAAGAAGAAGAAGAGGGAGAATGAATAATAAGAGGAAGAAAGAATAAAAACAAGAAGAAGAGGATGAAGAAAGAATAAAAAGAAGAGGGAGAAGGAATAATAAGAAAAGGAAGAAAGAATAAAAACAAGAAAAAATGAAGAAAGAATAAAAAGAAGAGAAACAATTAATAAAAAGAAGAAGAAGAAGAAAAAGACGAAGAAAGAATAAAAACAAACAAAGAAGAGAACTACATCATATTTCCCTCCATAATTGTAGAATTTGTTCACTTAATCATGTTTATGCATGCGAAGCTGGTTAAGATAATAAATATAGAAGAAAATAAATTGAGAGAAAGTAAAAAATAAAAAATAATAAATGAATAGATCAAAATAAATGAATACAGATGAATAAATAAACAAATAAACAAAGTAAAAGAAAAAGAAAAAATGATAATTAATAAAGACAATAATGCTTGTTAATTTATCAAAAGCACCAACCGGAACTATCAGCCCCTGCAACAGTGCAACCCACGCATTTCTTGCTGTGAAGTATTGAGTCGCTGTCTTCAAAAGCTTTTCTTAATAGACAGCCTACACTTGGCGGTTGCAAGCGACCTGCTGCTTGACTGCTGTTGATAGGATACTGTGGGTTGATGATAGGATTTTGCAGGCTTTGTTTTGATGCATAGGAAGGATAGAACAGTTATGACTTGAGTGATAGAGTTAAAATTTAGCTACAGACGTTGATATTAAAGTATATACTTAACATTAATAATACAGCTTACCTGTATTCAAATACTTGATCCCAATTATACAATATGATGCAGCCTGGCCTCATACAATACAGCCAGCGACGCCACACACGTATGCAACGGAATACACTACGCCAGATATATCGTCTCTCTGTTGCATAACGACTACCTTGGCTGAGATATTGCATAACTGAATATATCAAAGGCCGCTTGTGATATGCCAGTCTTCAGAGATATTTAAGAGCGACCAGGATGACCCTATAAACAAACTCTTCATTAAAGAATGAAATAAACCCATGAATAAATTTCATGGCGAGGAATTCATGGCGGGAGATTTTTTCTCCGCTCCGTCGTTCTTACTTTTTTTTTTTTTTTTTTTTTTTTTTTTTTTTTTTTTTTTTTTTTTTTTTTTTTTTTTTTTTTTTTTTTTTTTTCTTTTTCTTTGTTTGTCTGTTTCTGTCACGCTCTTTCTCTTTCTCTATCTTATTTTCAATCTCTCTTTCTCTCTCTCTCTCTCTCTCTCTCTCTCTCTCTCTCTCTCTCTCTCTCTCTCTCTCTCTCTCTCTCTCTCTCTCTCTCTTTCTTTTTCTCTCTCTCTCGATCACATCATTCCTCTCACCCTTTTTACGTTGATTCTTCTTCTTCCTCTTCTTCTTCTTCTTCTTCATTCACATTATCTCTTCGCATTTATCTTGCTCAGTCTCGACCTCCTTCTCATCCTCCTCCACTTATTTTACTTCATCATCTTTTATATATCCTCCTCATCTCTCTCTTTTTCTTATTATTATTATCATTTTCTCCTTCTATTTCTTCGTTTTCTTCTTTTCTTCTTCTTTTTTCTACTCCCCTTTCTCCTTCTTTTTTGCCTCCTATTCTCTCTTCTTTTTCTTCTTCTTTTCTTCTGCCTCTTATTCTTCTCCTTCCTTTTCTTCTTTCTCCTCCTCCTCCTCCTCTATCTTCTCCTTTTCTTCTTCTTCGTCTCTACCTCCTCCTCCAACACCCCCTCCACCTCCTCCTCCCCCACTCCCTCTCCTCCCACGTTCTTATCCCCATAAGAACTTACCCCCACCCCCTACCCCACCAACCCCTAACCCCCACCACCACCCCACGCCCCCATCCCCAACCCACGCCTGTGCTTGAGTGATCGTGCTTGAGAATGCTTGCGTGGGATCGAACCCTCGTTCACGTATCAGCTGTGCATCATCGGGATGTTCTCAGAGCAGGTGGGAGATGGAGGAAGATGATGAAAGAGAGGAGAGGGAGAGGAGGAGAGAGAGAGAGATGGAGGAAGATGATGAAAGAGAAGAGAGGGAGAGGAGGAGAGAGAGAGAGATGGAGGAAGATGGTGGAAGAGAAGAGAGGGAGAGGAGGAGAGAGAGAGAGATGGAAGAAGATGATGAAAGAGAAGAGAGGGAGAGGAGGAGAGAGAGAGAGATGGAGGAAGATGATGAAAGAGAAGAGAGGGAGAGGAGGAGAGAGAGAGAGATGGAGGAAGATGGTGGAAGAGAAGAGAGGGAGAGGAGGAGAGAGAGAGAGATGGAAGAAGATGATGAAAGAGAAGAGAGGGAGAGGAGGAGAGAGAGAGAGATGGAGGAA
Source organism: Penaeus japonicus (assembly GCA_017312705.2). Classification (NCBI taxonomy): domain Eukaryota; kingdom Metazoa; phylum Arthropoda; class Malacostraca; order Decapoda; family Penaeidae; genus Penaeus; species Penaeus japonicus. Next base: position 118,189 of record BOPN01003204.1, on the reverse strand, counting down.
GATGATGAAAGAGAAGAGAGGGAGAGGAGGAGAGAGAGAGAGATGGAGGAAGATGGTGGAAGAGAAGAGAGGGAGAGGAGGAGAGAGAGAGAGATGGAAGAAGATGATGAAAGAGAAGAGAGGGAGAGGAGGAGAGAGAGAGAGATGGAGGAAGATGATGAAAGAGAAGAGAGGGAGAGGAGGAGAGAGAGAGAGATGGAGGAAGATGATGAAAGAGAAGAGAGGGAGAGGAGGAGAGAGAGAGAGATGGAGGAAGATGATGAAAGAGAAGAGAGGGAGAGGAGGAGAGAGAGAGAGATGGAGGAAGATGATGAAAGAGAAGAGAGGGAGAGGAGGAGAGAGAGAGAGATGGAGGAAGATGATGAAAGAGAAGAGAGGGAGAGGAGGAGAGAGAGAGAGATGGAGGAAGATGATGAAAGAGAAGAGAGGGAGAGGAGGAGAGAGAGAGAGATGGAGGAAGATGATGAAAGAGAAGAGAGGGAGAGGAGGAGAGAGAGAGAGATGGAGGAAGATGATGAAAGAGAAGAGAGGGAGAGGAGGAGAGAGAGAGAGATGGAGGAAGATGATGAAAGAGAAGAGAGGGAGAGGAGGAGAGAGAGAGAGATGGAGGAAGATGATGAAAGAGAAGAGAGGGAGAGGAGGAGAGAGAGAGAGATGGAGGAAGATGATGAAAGAGAAGAGAGGGAGAGGAGGAGAGAGAGAGAGATGGAGGAAGATGATGAAAGAGAAGAGAGGGAGAGGAGGAGAGAGAGAGAGATGGAGGAAGATGATGAAAGAGAAGAGAGGGAGAGGAGGAGAGAGAGAGAGATGGAGGAAGATGATGAAAGAGAAGAGAGGGAGAGGAGGAGAGAGAGAGAGATGGAGGAAGATGATGAAAGAGAAGAGAGGGAGAGGAGGAGAGAGAGAGAGATGGAGGAAGATGATGAAAGAGAAGAGAGGGAGAGGAGGAGAGAGAGAGAGATGGAGGAAGATGATGAAAGAGAAGAGAGGGAGAGGAGGAGAGAGAGAGAGATGGAGGAAGATGATGAAAGAGAAGAGAGGGAGAGGAGGAGAGAGAGAGAGATGGAGGAAGATGATGAAAGAGAAGAGAGGGAGAGGAGGAGAGAGAGAGAGATGGAGGAAGATGATGAAAGAGAAGAGAGGGAGAGGAGGAGAGAGAGAGAGATGGAGGAAGATGATGAAAGAGAAGAGAGGGAGAGGAGGAGAGAGAGAGAGAGAGAGAATGAAAAGAAATTGAGAGTTGCGAAATATCAACACAGTCTGAAATTAAAAACTTGATATTTGTAAAATTGTCACCAAAGGAATCACTATTTGACTTTTATTTCGTCGAACGAGTTTCATGAGTTCAAAAGCAAAATTCTTACTGAAAAATATGATTTTAAAATGAAGGAAAAAAAAACATCGAAAAAGTGCAAAAAAAAAAAAAAAAAAAAGGGAGGAAAGAGCAAGAGATGAAGAAGAAACAGGATAACAAGAATAAGGAAAAGAAAAAAGACAAAATGGAAAGGCAATAAAAGAAAGAAGAATAAGAATAAAGAAAAACAAGAAAAGAAGAAGGGGACCAAGGAGTCGAGAAGAAAATGACCTAAATGTAAATGGAGGAGAAAGAGAAGAAAAACGAGGAGAGGAAGAAAACAAGAATAAGAAAAAAAATAATGAGAAGAGGAAAAGAGGGAAAAGGAGACCAAGAAGAAGAAGAAAAAGAAGAAGAAGAAGAAGAAAAAGAGATACTAAGAACAATAGGAAGAGAGAGGGAAGGAAACATGCTCACGAAGCTAGCATTTATCTGCCTTTGGAAAATGCACTTCAAACCGCGAGAGGCAATGATTACAGCATTATGCCCCCCCCCCCTCTCCTCTCCGTCCCTCTCTCCTCCCCCTCCTCCCCTCCTCCCCTCTCCCTTAGATGAATTCCTTAATAATCCGTGACGGTGACTGGCCACGTATTATTCGGTTCTTCGTCTTCTTCTTCTCTTTCTTCTGTTTCGTCTTCTTCGCCTTTTCCCCTTCTCCTTCTTCTGCGTCGTGTTCTTCTTCTTTGCTATCCTATTCTTCTTATTTTTCTTCGTCTTCGTCTTCCTACTCTTCTTCTTCTTCTTCGTCTTCCTGTTCTTCTTCTTCTTCGTCTTCGTCTTCCTGTTCTTCTTCTTCTTCTTCGTCTTCGTCTTCATATTCTTCTTCTTCATCGTTTTCTTCTAGAAGTAAAAGAAATAGAGAAGAAAAAAAAGAAGCAAAGTGAATAAAACAAAAAGAAAAAAGAACAATAAAGAATTAAAAGAACTAAGAAGAAGAAGAAGTTAAAAAGCAAGAGGAGGAAAACTTCTTCCTCTTTTTCCTCTTGCGTCGCTCCTCGCAGCCTCCTCCACTCCTGCCAAGAGGACGGGCGGCCTGCTCTTCAAGATGCTCCCCTAGGGGGTTCCTCGCCAGGGGGGGGGGGGTACAAGGAAGGGAGAAGAGGAGAGACAGGGAGGGGAGAGGAGAAGGGGCAGGGGCAGGGGGGAGAAAAAGAGGGAAAGGGAAGGGAAGGGGGAGGAGAGAGGAGAAGGAGGCATGGAGGGAAGAAGGGGGATGGGCAAGTGGAATGAGGGGAGAGAGGGGGAAAAGAAGAAGTACAGGGAGAGGGAGAGAAAAGTGGAATTGGGTGGATGGGATAGAGGCAAATAATTGGGAGGAAAGGTAGAGTAGCTGTGGCTAGAGGAAGGGGAAAAAGAGGGGAAAGGGTGTTGAAGAGAAAAGATGGGTTTTGAGAGAGGAGAAAAGAGAGGTAGAGGGAAAGGAAAGAAAGAGGGAGAGCGGATAGGAGAAGACTTAAAAAACAGAAGAAAGATTATGGAAAAGGAAGGGAGAGAATGAGTAATGAGGGAAGCATGGGGAATGATATGAAATGAAGGAAAAAGGTCGGGGAAGAAAGGAAGGAAAATGTTAGGTAAAGAAGGAAGGAGAGAGAGACAGAGAGAGAAAGAGAGAGAGAGAGAGAGAGAGAGAGAGAGAGAGAGAGAGAGAGAGAGAGAGAGAGAGAGAGAGAGAGAGAAGAAGAAGAAGAAGAAGAAGAAGAAGAAGAAGAAGAGGAGGAGAGGAGAGGTCATGATTTCAGAGCACAAAGAGAGAACGAGAGTGTCATTTCAGATCCCTCAGGGCCTGATATCTGGCCGCAATCTCACCGCTAGCGGCTGCAACGCCCCTCACCTTGCAATCCGTCGTAACTAACAGACCAAGACGGACAGCTGCAGATAAGCGGCCAGACAGAGATCGACGAGAGAAACAGATAACGTGCGCTGGATAAATACAGCGACTCTGAGAAGAACAGCTGATTGTTTCATTTTTCATTAAAACGCTGAAATAACATTTTTTATTTTTTTTTTTTTTTTTAACTGTTATGACGTCGTTCTCTAAATCTGGCCGAACATTCCGACTTCGGGTTATATCTTCAGCAACGCAACTATGGCACCTGCTAAGCGATCTTTTAGCTGAAGTGTGGCAGATGACCCGTTTTTGAAAGTACGAGAATCCACTAAAAAATCGGAACGAGAGCTCGTTACCCGCACCACCCAGTAGGGACGTGGCATACGATACCTGCTCGAGGCCCTTGTTTACCCGTGGAGTTTATCGCCGTCGCTACTTTTACGTTCACATAATCTCCTGTTTTATGGCCACTATTTCTTATCCTTGGAGGGCTTGTTGACGTGTCTATCTCATCCCTCGCTCTTAGATTATCTCGAAGTAAGGGGGCGGGGGAGGGGGGGGGCAGCCACTCGCAATAACAGCTGGCGGTGATATATATTCGCGCCGAACCTGTTCTGAGGTGAGTGGAGTCGCGGATGGAGGGAAGGCAGGGTGAGAACGGAGTGGGAGGAGGGAGGGGAGGGACGGAGGGAGGGGGGGACTGGGTGTGGGAAGGCGGAGTGAGAATGGAGGAGGGGGGGACTGGGTGTGGGAAGGCGGAGTGAGAATGGAGGAGGGGGGGATTGGGTGTGGGAAGGCGGGGTGAGAATGGAGAGGGGGAGGGAGGGGGGATAGAGGGGAGGAGGGTAAGGAGGGAATTATGGGGGAGAGGAGGTAGCAATGGAGGGAATGGTCGGGGGGTGGGGGGTGGGGGGCGGAGGGAGGAAAGGTAGGGAAGAGAGAGGGTAAAGAGAATTGGACGGAGGGAAGGGAGGAAGGGAGGGAAGGCAGGAAAAAAAGGTGACAGCCTGACAGACAGCCACACAGTCAGACATCGACAGTTACAAACCGACCCGAAGATGCAATCAAGACATCCCTTCCTCCCCCTTCCTTCGCGATACTTCAATTGCAACGCGTCACAATCACTGCAAACAGCCCACCCCAGAAGCCGTGACGTCATCTCTCGCCCGCCTGCCGTGACGTCATCTCTCGCCCGCCTCCTCCTGGCAGACTGCCTGGCGCCCGCTCCTCTCCGGTCGGGGGGGTGGAGGGGGGGTGCCTTATCGGTCATGTACTTATGAAGCTTATCTGTTGCACTTATGCCCTTAGGGCCTCTTGCTTTTTATTATTATTAGCAGCAGTTGTAGTAGTAGTATTGATAGTCATTTGATATTATAGTCATTGTTATTGTCATTATTGTTATTGACATTTTATTATTACTTAGAAGTGTTGTTATTCTGACTATTATTATTATTTTTTAATCATTATCATTTTTATCATAGTCATTGTTATTATTCTATTTTTGCATTCTTAATTTCATCTCCATTTTCCAAACCATATATTCTTACCACAGACTGACATATATTTTTACTTTGGTCATTAACATATATTTCCCCCCCTTTCAACATTATGCAATTCATAAAATCTAAAATTCCTGACCATATATCAATCACACTTATAACACTTACACTTATTACGCTAAGTAAGTGAGACTTTGCGTAACGTTATCTCAGACAAGGACACTTTGTTACGCATTTAACTTGACTGGGGGAGGGGGGGGGGAGTGTGTGTGTGAGGGGGGGCCAGGGGGGGCGGTAGGAGGGTCAGCAAGAGTGCACTGTGTCATACTTTTTATTGAAGGCAAGGTTAGTAAGTTATGACTATTTCTAAGGGTAGTTTTGCAATAATTCTCAGTTTATTCTAAGTAGGATTCTTACTAATCTGTTGCATATTTTAAGTATATCTTAAGTAGAATTCTTGCTGGAATCTTACCAATCCTAGTTATATTCTAAGTATGAATCTTACTGATCCCAAGTATATTGTAGGTATAATGCTTACTAATTCTTAGTATATTCTAAGTATATTTCAAGTATAATTCTTCTTAATCCTAAGTATACTTAAATTATAATTCTTGTCATCCGGAGTATATTCTAAGTAGAATTCTCACAGTCTTAAGCATATTCTAAGTAGCTTAAACATCATTTTACCGATATATATATATATATATATATATATATATATATATATAGAGAGAGAGAGAGAGAGAGAGAGAGAGAGAGAGAGAGAGAGAGAGAGAGAGAGAGAGAGAGAGAGAGAGAGAGAGAGAGAGAGAGAGAAAGAGAGAGAGAGAGAGAGCAGAGTGCGCTCGGAAAAGCCTTGGCACTTATTTCTTAACTAAAGGTACAATGTCTCCCTCGAAGTCAGGATTAAGAAGGAGAGAACGATTACTTCAGAAAGATATCGAATCTTTACGAGGGGAAGAAAAAGTTCTGAGGAAGATCGCGAAAATTGACGATGAAGAAAGAATG
>BOPN01003204.1:92500-95000 GCA_017312705.2 Penaeus japonicus | reverse complement strand
CCTGTGACAGCTTGGACTCGTCTGCACTTTAAATGGCTACAGTTTAACAGGGTCCTTTACAGTAGAAAGAGAGAGACGGGGGAGGAGGGAGAGAGGGAGAGAGAGAGAGAGGGAGGGAAGGATGGAGCGAGGGCGGGAGGGAGGGAGGGAGGGAGGGAGGGAGGGAGGGAGGGAAGGAAGGAAGGAGGGAGGGAGGGAGGAAGAGAGAGAAAGAAGAGAGAGAAAAAGTTGGGGACAGAGAAAGAGCAAGAAAGAGAGAAAAAACAAACAGAAAGAAACAGAGAGATACAGACCCACAAGGGATCAGACAGACAAAAAGACACTTTCACCGAATCGAACCGCTAGAGCTGGAGCTTCCCAAAGAACACGAACAAACAGAACATCAAACCATAACGCCGCGTTCTTCAAAACATCCATTAACATCCTTTCCACACATTTTCCACCAATTTACGAAGGGGAGATAAAAAATCGTGTCGACATTTCAAATGGCGTCTGTTGCCTTGTCATTTTTCTTATTATTCTTGTTCTTTGTCGTCTTCATCTCAATAATCTTATTTTTCTCCCCCTTCCTTTATTGCCATTATCATCTTTTCTGTTAGTCATCGTTGTCATTATGTTCTTGATTTTCTTCCTCTTCTTAATCCACTACCAACTCTTCTTGCCCCCCTCTCTCTCTCTCTCTCTCTCTCTCCTTCTCTCTCAATCTCTCTCTCTCTCTCTCTCTCTCTCTCTCTCTCTCTCTCTCTCTCTCTCTCTCTCAATCTCTCTCTCCCTCTCTCTCTCCCTCTCTCTCTCACCCTCCCTCTCACTCGCTCCCCCCCTCTCACTTTCCCTCTACCTCTCTTTCTCTCTCACTCTCTCTCTCTCTCTCTCTCTCTGCCTCCCCCCCCCTCTCTTTCCCTCACCCTCTCCCTCTTTTCCCCCCCCCCCCCCCCCCCGCGCCACTCGCCCTTGAACAGACCAACAGCAAAGCCTCGGCGAGATGTGACAGCCTCGCGGGGGAAGCACATCAGCCGCAGGGTCGGATTTCACAGACAAGATCCACATGTGTCTTATAACGCTTTCACTGCCGGAGTAACGCGTGGTGGAGTTTTGGATACGCCGTGATTGCTTCTCTTTGTTGCAAGGTTGGGTTTGGCCTTTGATGGATTTTTTTTCTTTTTTTTTATCGGTATAATTATTGTTATTATTATTACTGTTCTTGTTATTGTTTTTACTATCAATGTTATCATTATCATTATTATCATTACTATTATCATTATTATCATTAAAATCTTTGTTTTTTAATTGATCAACATTGTTATCCTTGTTATCATTATCATTATTACTCGTATTAGTATTATTTCTACCAATATGTTAATTATTACCATTACCTTTACCATGCTTAGTATAACATCACATTCAATTCACCGCAAGTTCTGTTATCATTTATTATATCATCACCATAATCAGTACACCACCACAGATCACCATTCCATACCTCAGTATCTATGCATGACGTGAATCTCCATAGTTTACCCTCAATACAGCTCGAGTTTACATCCGACCAGTCTGGAATGCAAGATTATCATGCAATGCTTTTTCTTCACCTTTGGGGAGGACAACCACGCTTTCTAAAACACTTTCTTCTGGGTATGGTTTTGATATACTCTTTGGCACTTCGTCCTATGTGGCCAAATAGCTATGAGGCATTCTATGTGGTCGGATAGTCATGAGGCGTTCTATGTGGTCAGATAGTCATGGGGGCTTCTTTATTATGTGTCATGTTACTGATTTTAGGCTTGTCAAGCTTATGTGTTCATGTATTCGTTTGGTATATGTTAGTTTGAAACTTGTTACGGATTATTTTGAATAGTCTTAATCATGTTCAGTTGATCCATGGTGTTCGTGTTATGTAGAGTTTGCTATAGAATGTGACATAGAGTGGGTGTTGTCAGTCTTGCATTTACTATCAGCAGAGAAAAATGTGGATTCTTGTAGGCTCCCTTTTTTTCTCGAAAGCTGTCAAACCTTCAAGGATTTTATACTCTGATTGTCTTTTTTTTTATATAAAACTAATGATATACGACTGTGTTTAATCAATACCAGAAACATTCTAGCATTCTTATATCATCCACCCGCAGATATATATATATATATATATATATATATATATATATATATATATATGTGTGTGTGTGTGTGTGTGTGTGTGTGTGTGTGTGTGTGTGTGTGTGTGTGTGTGTGTGTGTGTGTGTGTGTGTGTGTGTGTGTGTGTGTGTGTATGCGTCGTGCATGTAAGTATGCGTGTAAGTGTGCGTGTGTGAGCGTGAGTGTGTCTCTGCTCTACGTGCGTGTGAGCGTGCCTATATATCATCATCTAAGCATCTGTGTTTGTACTATAGTCCTCGTCAAAAACCCATGTTTTCCTAGGAGGTCCTGGAGGCAGTAATAAATACGCTTTTTTTTTTTCTTTCTTTCTTTTTTTTTTCTTTTTTTTCTTTACAAAGAGGGGGCGCGT
>BOPN01003204.1:65000-72500 GCA_017312705.2 Penaeus japonicus | reverse complement strand
TCATTATTATTGTAATTGTTATCATTATTACTATCATTATTTTTACTGTTATCATTACCATTATCATTACTATTACTACTACTACTACTGTTGTTGCTTTTTATCTTTATTGTCACTATTATTATCATTATCATTCATTATCATTACTATTATAATTTTTATTTTTACTATTATTATCTGAATGATCATCATCACTGTCATTATCACAATGGTAATTATGATTATATGATGAGGATGATGATAATGACAGTAATAAGAATGACGATCACATTAATAATAACATCGACGATAGTGATGATAATAATGTAAAAAAAGGCAACAACAACAACAACAACAATGAACCAGGAAGACCCCCAGAAACTTCCATCCCAGAAGCGCCGCCATTTTCCCGCTCGACGAAGAGACAAATCATCCTAGTTCTCGCTATCTCTTTTATCGGAAGTCCCCCGACTGCGACGAAATTTTCCAACGCGACGAAAAGCGCCAATTCGGGTTTGCTTTTTCGCTCCCGTAGCCGCGCTGTAACACCGGCGGGAACATTTGCATAACACGCGTTTTCTCTCACGAGTCGGTGGCGAGGCTGGCAGTGAGAGAGCGGGTTTTGCTAGATTGTTTTTTTTTTTTTTTTTTTTTTTTTTTTTTTTTTTTTTTTTTGCTGGTTACGAGCTGTTTTTCGCTAGTTTTTTTTTCTTCTTTTTTTCTTGTGGGGTATGTGAGGGTGTGAAAGAGAGAGAGAGGGAGAAGGGAGTGAAGAGAGGGAGGGAGGAAGGGAAAGGGAGAGAAAGACATATAGAGAGAGGAAGAAGAGGGAGAGGGATAAAGGGAGAGAAAGATAGAAAGCTTGATAGAGAGAGGGGGGGGGAGGAGGAAGGGAGAGAGAGAGAGAATATATGTGTGTGTTTCATATACTTTCATTCATTCACTATCTTGATTTTTGTTCATTCTTTCAATTATTTCTCCATCAGTTTATTAGTCCATCAATCAACCTTATCAATTTAGTTATTCATCATCTCGGATTTAATTTTCCTGTCCTCTATCATCTCCCTATCTTTTTCCGTCTCCTCTTCCTCTCTTTTCCCTCCACCTCCACCTTTTTCCTCCTCACCTCCCTTTTTCCTCCTCTTTTTCCTCTTTTTCCTCCTCCTGTTCATCCCTTTTCCCTCTTCCTCTTCGTCCTTCTTCTATCACCTTATCCAATTTCTCCCTCTACCTCTTTTTCTTCCTCCTCTTCATTTTCTTCCTCCTTCTACTTTTGTCTTCTTCTATCCCTCTCCTACCCTTTTCTTCCTCCTCTTCCTCCTTTATTTTTGTTTTTCCTCCTTCTCCTTCTCTCTTTCATCTTTATCCCTTTTTTCTCCTCTTCCCAATTTTTTCATCCTCTTCTTTCTTCCTCCTTCTGTCATTTTCCTTTTTCATCCAAACACTTCTTTCCCTCTTCTTCCCCTTCCTTCTTTTCCTGACCTCTTCCTATGTATAATAATTTCTTTTGTCTCATTCCTCTTTCCTCTTTATTTTTCTTCTTATTTTTTGCGTTCATCTTTCCCCTCTTTCTTCCTCATTCCCTCTCTTTTCCTCCTCTTCCTTCTTCTGTTCTTCCTTTTCCTTCTCCCCTTCCTCTTTCCCCAACCCCTTCCCTCTCCCCCTCCTCCTCCTCTTACTCTTCTTTTTCCTCCTTCTCCTCCTCCTTCCTCCTCCTTCTTCTCCACCACCTCCTCCTCCTCTTACTCTTCCTTTTCTCCTCTTTTTCCTCCTCCTTCCCCCTCCCCCTTCTCCAGCACCTCCTCCTTCTCCCTACCCTCTTCCAGCACCTCCTCCCCTCCTGTCTTCCACTTCTTATTCCTCTACCTTCCCTTTTACTCTTCTCTTACTCCTCCTCCTCTCCTCTTACTCTTCCTTCTCCACCTCCTCCTCCTCCTTCCTCCTTCTCCTCTTCCTCCACCACCACCTCCTCCTCCTCCTCTTCATTTTCATCTTTCTCTTCATCCTCATCTTTCTCCTTCTTGCCCTTCTCCCATTCCTTCTTTTACTCCTCCACCATCTCTTCCTCTTCTTCCTCTTCTCAATCATCCTCTTTCTCTTCCTCCTCTCCTTATTTCCTCCTCCTCCTCCTCCTCCTCCTCTTCTTCTTCTTCTTCTTCCTCCTCCTCATCCTCATCCTAAGCCTCTCTCTCTGCATCTTCTCCTCCTCCCATTCCTTCCCCCCTCCTTTCTCCCTTCTCCCATCTCCTCTCACGTGCAACACCATGATGCACTGCAACAACGAGACGACGAGGATGCCTTTGCACGATAATGCTCGTATAAACTATTCATGAAGGCATTCGTATGCGTTGACAAAAGTATTCACGTGTCAGACGATAGCGGATGGTGCTGTATGCCGGCGACTCGTAACGGCATACGAGCGATTTTGATTCTTAGTACCTCTTCCCATAAGGTCTAGATTCCTGATAACTCCCGGAGGTGTTAAGCGATGGTGGGTTCTCCTCCCCCCCCCTCTATCCCCAACCCTTCCTCCCTCCCCTTCCCCCTTCATTTCCCACCCCACATCCCCCACCTTGATGACTCCCCTCCCCTCCCCCTACTCCCCACCCTGGAAATCCCTCCTCTTCCCCCCACTCGCCCCTTTCCCATACCACCCCCTCCTCCTTTTCCCATACCCTACCCCACCCATACCCCTCCTCTACCCCCCCCCCCCACTAGCCCCCCTCCCCTCTTCCCAGCTGTTATAGGAGAGCTTTCGGGACACCCATTTAAGCCTCGAGGACCTGGGGTTTAACAGCGGCACACGTCATGGGAAGTGGCAATAATGCATGATCAGTTAGAGCGCATGAGGATATCTCCCGCTGCGATCATGAGCCTCGAACATGATGGAAGGAGGTGCAGGCATTGCACAGCCGGCGAATTATCGGGTCGGAGAGCAATGGCGGCCAGGTAAGAGGCGGAACTTACGGGCCGCGAGATGGGAGTTACGGCGCTGGGCAAAGGCGGGGAGGGAGGGAGGGGGGGTCGTGGGGGTGTTGCGCAGGTGGAGATGGACTCTGTTTGTTTGTCTGTCAGTCTGTCTGTCCTCATCCTCTATTTCTTCCTGCTCCTTCTCCGCTTCCTTCTCGTCTTCGATTTTCTGTCTCTCTGTCGGTTTCTTTCTTTCTCTCTTTGTCTCTCTCTGTCTTTCTCTCTCTCTCTCTCTCTCTCTCTATCTCTCTCTCTCTCTCTCTCTCTTTCTCTCTCTCTCTCTCTCTCTCTCTCTCTCTCTCTCTTTGTCTTTCTCTTTCTCTTTTTCTCTCTTTCTCTCTCACTCCCTCCTCCCCCCTCCCCCCTCCCCCCTCTCCCTTCTCCCTTTTTCATTACAGGATCTCCTCTCCGCAAGAACCTCGAAGAGAACGAGCGCACACGCAATTCGCTCCCCCACCCCCACCTACCCCCCCACCCCCTCTACCCCAGGGATACTTAGGAGATACGAACACACTCATTTTGTTTTATGGCGCGAGGTACATCGAGCTAGCCTCTTCATTATGGCTTTGGATATTTGCCTTCGTCCGGTGAGAACTGATCATGAGCCATAAAATACTTGCTGTGTCTTCTTCACTTTCAATCATTTATGAATCGAGGAACTTTTTGAGGGATTTTTGATGATTAGTTTTTGTTTGTTTGTTTTTGTATGCTGTGTGCGTTTTAGTTTTTTTTTTTTTCTTTTCTTTTCTTTTCTCTTTTGTTTCTTTTTTGAATTTGAAGTTCTGTGGAATTTTGCTTCGTCTTTTTTCTATTATAGTTGTATCTTTTTAATTCCTCTATTTCTGCTTTCATATTGTCTATTACTGCTATCACTTTATCATTTGATTTGTTTAGAATAATTATCTATATATGATATTTTTTCTTAACTTTTCTTATCTTTACTTCTGACGATTCTATAACTACATTTGAATATATTGATTGAAATAGTCCCTTGTTGCAAGTTCCGTACCTGATCCAGAAACATGTATGTAAACAATGTTTGTTTGTAAATCTTTCAAAGTCTTTTTTAGATTCAGGAGATAAATATTTGATCTATGACTTGCTTCTTCTGAAATATGCAGGGACATGTGCAACACGCATGCACAAGCACACACACCTATTACACACATGTGGATACACACACACACACACACACACACACACACACACACACACACACACAGAGACGCACACGCACCAGAATTCACATGCAAGCAAAATAAGAATAGATACATTTATACATCATAAAGACAATATCATGGTTTTCCTTACCTATTCTGACGTAAGAAGAAAATCGATAATGCCATTAATATCTTCCTGAAATATATAATAGAAAGATAGAGAAAAGTAATTACAAAGAAAAGAAAAAATCACTTTGCTTCAAGAGAAACAGTTGACAGTTGACATGAGGGAAAAGCTTTGCAGAACAGTGAGAGGTTTTGCAACTGATCATTGCAAGGAATAGGGAATCACGGAAATTGATAGAGTGACGGAAGAGGAGAGAGTGGAATAAGTGGAAGATGAAATATTTCAGAAGGTTGAGGTCAGTTCTGAAATCAAAGCTAAATGGAAGAAAGAGGCAACAAGCAGTAAATAATTTGATTGTAGCGGTACTTAGACATACAATGTGTATGATATAGAATGCGTATGATTAGATAGAGCAAAGAGGAACTGCTAACTTCAGATATGAAATCAAGGAAAATGTGAAAATCAAAAGATACATTCCACCCAATGAGATATACATACAATCTATATCTGAACAAAAGGAGGAGGAAGATTCATAGGCTGTGATATTTTTATCAGATCTGAAGGAAAGCCTAGCGTGTTAGATATAAATTATTCTTTGAGAGCCACTAGAGATAATGATGTAATTCAGACCGAGAAATGTGCGACAGAAGAGCTAAACAGGGAGAACAAAAGAGCAGAAAGAGAAAAAGAGTGGAAAGAAGAAGAAAAAAGACATGAATAATTAGAAAAATTAAAAAAAGGGTAATCATAGAAGCTCATTTTCTCTGCCCTGCAACTAGCACTTCATAACTAATTAGATCAAGACTCATCCTAGACAAGACTTCTAAATCACCTCCGTAACCTCAATCACATAATTAGTGAATGCCAAAAGCTTGCTCAAAGGGGGATATAAAAACGACATGATAACGCCGTGAGATGAATTTTTTAGACATTACACAAGAAATATGACCTAGAATGAGGAGCTAACTAGTATGAAAAAAAGGTAACTAGTATGAACCTTCTTTTCAAGGTGTTGTTACATCTGATAAAGTGAAGGCGTTCTAGAGCTTTATGATCTAGTGCTGTCATCACCTTCAGCTAGAAACACTTGTTGTAGATGAAGGGAGAAAGAAAATCCAAATAGATAAAGGAATTGGGGTAGAGGATGGAGAAGTATGAGGAATTAGATAGATAGAGAAGAGTGAGGCATTAGAAAAGATAGAGTAGTGTGAGGGATTGAACCGATAGAGAAGTATGAGGCGTTAAAAAGATCGGGAAGGTATGAGGGATTAAAATGATAGAAGAGAATGAGGAATAAAAATGATGGAGGAGTATGAGGGATGAAAACGATAGAGAAGTATGAGAAAGGAAGAAATAGAGAAGTATGAGGAATTAAAGAACAGAAGTATGAGGAATTAAAAAACAAACAAGTATGAGGAATATAAGTGGGGAACCAAGATGATGAAGGAAGTAGACGTAGCACCAGCAGCCCTCGGATTACTTAGTACAGCATCAGTAAGTTCGGATAGCATGAAGAATTATCAATATAACAAAAGACAGGATATTTGCACAAAACCACCTTATTAGAAAGCAACTAGAATATTGAGGCGGATGCCACAAAATATTGCATAGGATGTTATGAAAGGACTCGCTTATAAGAACTGAGGGATTTAGATGTTAACTAAAATCGCATTCGTTTCTTGGCTGGGAATAGCTGACATTAAGAGCCAGCTGATAATGATGATGGTAATGATGGTAATAATGATGATTATATTGATGATGATAACAATGATGATGGTACTGATGATGATGATGATATTGAGGATGATGATTATGGTAATGATGATGGTAACAATGATAATGATGATGATGGTAATAATGATAATGATGGTGATAACAGTGATAATAGTGATGATAATAATGATAGTAATAGTAATGATAACAACGGTGATAGGGGAATATATATATGTATATATATATATATATATATATATATATATATATATATATATATATATATACGTATATATATATATATATATATATATATATATATATATATATATATATATATATATATGTATATATATATATATATATATATATATATATATATATATATATATATATATAAAGCAGTCCTCCCTCTCCGGCTGCAGCGCCACCAACGTCGAAATAGACTTGAGATTAAGATCCTTTTGAAGTTAGCAACCTTCTTCCCTCTTCTTTTGCTGACCTCCTAATTGTCGCTGAGGACGTCTCTCGAGTCAGCACTATTAGCTCTGAGACTCCCGCCGCTGTCCGCCTTGCTGAGCTCAGCTTGTCTCCTGCTGCCTCGGTTCATTATAAGATTTTTTTTCCAGACAATTTCAGAGTTGGATTGTGTGATGGCAACTCTGCGGATTTTCTTTTTCTTGGTTTCGGCGGCTTGGCTTGTTTGCTTGTTTGCTTGTTTGGTTTTGTTCTTGTTCTTGCTATTGTTATTGGTGGTGGTGAGGTTAGTGTGGTGGTGAGGGTTGTTGGTGTTTGGTTATGGTGAGGTTTGTTTAGTGTTTTTGTTGTTTGTTATTAGAAGTTAGGTTATTTTCGCTGTAGTTGTTGTTGGTGATGTTATTGTTGTAGATCGGGTTTGTTTTTGTTTGGTGTTGTTGTTGGTGGTGGTGATGGTGAGGTTTGTTGTTGTTTTTGTTGTTATTAGTGGCCATGTTTGTTTGTTGTTTTGTGTCAGGATTGTTGTGGCTTAGTGAGTTTTTTTGTTGTTCTTGTTGTTTGCTTTTGTTGCTATTTTCTGTTGTTCTTGTTTGTGGTGAGGTGTACTGTTATTTATTTTTGTCTCACTAATTTGTTATTTGAAAAAAGAACAACGTGTAAATGAGGTTGAATAATTTCACAACGCCATAGATGAAGTTTTCCTTATAATTATTTGTTATGTAATTCTGACGAAGATCTAATCGAAACGCGTCAATTATATCGTAAAAATGATAATACTCATTTCTATGAACTTTTTTCCTATATGTGTCACAATTAATTATTTTCCGTTCTTATCCTGGTATTGCTTTTATTATTGTTGCTATCATTATTATCATCATTATTATTATTATCATTATCATTGTTATTATTATTATTATTATTGTAATTATCATTATCATTATTATTATCACTATCACTATTATTACCATAATCTGTATAATTGTTATTGTCATTGTTATCATCATCATCATCATCATTATTTATCATTATCATTATCATTGTTATCATTGTTATTATCAGTATTGTTATTACTAC
>BOPN01003204.1:45000-47500 GCA_017312705.2 Penaeus japonicus | reverse complement strand
TTTTGAAAGCCATATCGTGAAATGCATGACGTTCATGCAATTTTCACCTCAGGTAATTCACGATGTTCCTGCTCATCTGCCATTTCTGCATGACTTGCTTCATGGAATGGATCATTTCAGGTCAGGTCAGGTAGGGTCATGTCTGAGAGGAGGAGATAGAGAAAGATGGTGAGAGTGAGAGAGAGAGAGAGAGAGAGAGAGAGAGGGGGAGGGGGGGAGGGAGGAAGAGAAGGAGTGAGAGAGAGATGAGAGACAAGTGAGGAGAAAAAGAGAATGGTGGAGGGATAGTGATAGATGGATCGGGAGAAGATAAAGAAATCGAAGCCTGATTGTTGTAATTGTTTATGTTTAAAATCCTACACATATACATTTACAAAAAAAATAATTAAGCGTGATCTTTCGCATCCAACTGGTTTCCTTGACAAACGAAGCGAAACAAAAATAAAACGAGAGAAAAAGGCACTTAATGTGTTTGTACATGTGCTTGTTTTTTGTATCTGTGTATGTATGTGTGTGTCAGTGCATGTGTGTGGGTATGTGTGTGTGTGTGTGTGAGTATGTATATTTGTTGATGTTTGTGTATAAGACCCCACAAGGAATACTCTCCACTACTAATTTATATTTTCCTTTCGTCATCAATATCTTCTATGAATAGACCTTATACTTTCTGCAGTCAACCCTCCCTTTTCAACTGTCTTAATTCATTATTTTTGCTAACTGTAGATTCTAGTTTTACAAAGGATAGACAATACCAAGGACGATATTGACGTTCATAAAATATCAAGCATAACAAGCCATACTTCTGCCTGATGGCTACCATTGCAATTTATTCAAAACGCCAAGGTGTAGTGCGTGTTAGGTCAATACTTTTTCAACAGAGAAATCCTAAGTACTGTAACTAACCCATTAATAATGATATTGTATGTAAGTGCTTTTTTGTAATTAAATCTGCCACTGTTTCTGTAGAGTGGAAAACGTGTTGAAACATGTAGATTAAATGTTTTGGAAATGTAACATAAACAAAGTCTGTGATATTGGTCAAGCTTTGTCATGATTGTACATCTGTTGTTTGTTTGTGTGTGTGTGTGTGTGTGTGTGTGCAAAACAACAACAAAACATCCTTTATAATTGCAAAAAGAAAAAGAAAAGAAAGTCATATCAGATTACAAAAATAATAAAAGAGGCAACCTCCCTTAAAACTCCGGTGACAAACCCCATGATTTACCCCATGAAACACAAGCCATTGCACTTGCATGTTTTTTTCATGTGATTCATAACACGTGTGAAGGTATTAAATCAATATTCCGTGTGAGAGGGCGAGGGGGAGGGCAGGGAAACAGAGAGAGGGAAATGGAATCACGTACATAGGGAGAGTGAGAGTGAGAGGAAAGGGAGAGCTAGAGAGGGAGGAAGGAGAAAGAGGAGGGATGAGGACCGCAAATACTTAAACAGAGGAGGAGAGGAGGAGAGAGAAAGAGGAATAGAGAGAGAGGAAGAGAGAGAGAGAGAGAGAGAGAGAGAGAGAGAGAGAGAGAGAGAGAGGGAGGGAGGGAGGGGGTGAGAGAGAGGGTGAAGAGGAGTGAGAGAGAGAGAACACACATACCTAAATAGAAAGAAAGAAGATAGAAATTGAAAGAACAAAAGGGAAAAGATTGAAGAGAAATGACAGACAACGACGGAAAAAGACAAAGAAAAACAAAGTCAGACAAACAGACTAAAGCGGCGAAAGATAAGCACGCAAGATCATTTCATAAGAAGTTCTCATTAACAAGAGCCAGCATCACGGAAACAGGGTATTGACTCCACTGGCAGACGCAGAAAGGTCAGAGGTTCCCGCGGAGGTCGAACAAGGTCAGCGTGAAGATGCCGGTGCACTTGCGCCAGCTACAAGATACTCAACAAGTCGACTTCGCTAAAATGCTAACAGTGATATTAAAAAAAGAGAGAAAAAAAGATATAGAAACAGAACTTAAAAAAAAAGTTTTATACCTAGTTAATCATAGTGTGGTTCCTCTTTGATTAAACCCGTCGATCATTTAAGCTTCAGTGAATGTGTTAGGAACGTGAGATAGGCTAAAAGCTTTCGAGGAGGGGGAGGTGGGGAAGGAAGGGAGGAAGGGAGGTAATTGGGGGGAAGAAGAAGGGGAGGATAAATGGGAATGTAGGAGGGAAGGTGGAAAGGAGAAAAGAGGAGTCATAATGGTAGGATGGGAGGAGGAAGGGTAAAGATGGGAGGAAGGGAAGGTAGGAGGAAAAATAGGGGAGGACGGGAAGGGAAAACCGGAGAAAGGGAGCGTAGGAAGGAGAGGGGGAAAGGAGGGTAAGCGAACAGGAGGGCAAGGAGGGTGGAGGGGAAGAGAATAGGAATATAGTGTAGGGAAACATGATAAATGGATGTCATAGATATGGAAGGCACAGAGGATATATAGATATAGAGATGGAGAGAGGTTAGGGGGGAGAAATGGAAAGAGAGAGGAGAGAGAGAGAGAGAGAGAGATAG
>BOPN01003204.1:35000-40000 GCA_017312705.2 Penaeus japonicus | reverse complement strand
AGTGAAAGAAAAAAAAGAAAGAGAAAAAAAAAACACTAATACAAATAAAGATGGAGGACTGACAGGGAAAAATGAAAAAAATGAAAGAAAGAGAAAAATGAAAAGCAAGTTAAAAAAAGCTAGAAAATCATAAATATCTAAATATCTAGATGAATATATAGAGAGAAAGGGTGAATGAAAAAAGCAGAGAGAGAGAAAGAGCAAGTGAAAAGGGCAGAGAGAGAGAGAGAAAGAGCAAGTGAAAAGGGCAGAGAGAGAGAAAGAGCAAGTGAAAAGGGCAGGGACAGAGAAAGAGCGAGTGAAAGGGGTAGAGAGAGAGAGAGAAAGAGCGAGAGAAAAGGGCAGAGAGAGAGAGAGAAAGAGGCAGAGGCGAAAGAGAATACGAGAGAGAGAGAGAGAGGTGGAGTACATCACCATCGCCCAACACAGTAACCAGTATTGGCAACCCTGACCAACCCACACGTGATGCAAACACTCCTGACAATCGCATGAGTTGGCAACCCTGACCATCCTCGCTTCGCAATGCCAATATTCCTCATTGAATCCGTGCAATCGTGCAAACATAAGTCGGTGCACGCGTGTGGCTATAGTTTATGAGGGTCTCAGCCGAAGAACCGTGAAGTGAGAGGTGTTATGAGAGTCAACATGAATCAATCTTCATGTGGGTTGTTCAGATGGATTCAGCTATGTGGCGTTGGGTGAGGTATGTGGCCTTTGGATCAGCTATGCGGCGTTGGGTCAGCTATGTGGCGTTAGGTGCAGCTATGTGGCGTAGGATCAGCTAAATTATATATATATATATATATATATATATATATATATATATATATATATATATATATATATATATATATATATATATATATATATATATATAAGATGACATTAATCCCGAGGCAGAATAGTTGAAAATGAGGCCGAGCATCGCAGCGCAGGAACAGAAGCGAAATTGGGTGCAATTCGATTGGATCTGGTCGCGGGAGGAAATTGGGTTGTCATAAGAGTCAGCCCAAATGCTCGCTTTTACCAAGAAACGCTCTGTGAGGTAAATGATATTGCTCTCTCTCTCTCTCTCTCTCTCTCTCTCTCTCTCTCTCTCTCTCTCTCTCTCTCTCTCTCTCTCTCTCTCTCTCTCTCTCTCTCTCTCTCTTTCTTTCATTTTCTTTCTCTCTCTCTCTCTCTCTCTCTCTCTCTCTCTCTCTCTCTCTCTCTCTCTCTCTCTCTCATTCTCTCTCTCCCTCTATCTATCTATCTATCTATCTATATCTCTTTCTCTGTGAGGTAAATGATATTGCTCTCTCTCTCTATCTATCTATCTATCTATCTATCTATCTATCTATCTTTCTCTGTGAGGTAAATGATATTGCTCTCTCTCTCTTTCTCTCTCTCTCCCTCTCTCCCTCTCTATCTATCGGTCTATCTATCCATCTATCTATTTATCTCTCTCTCTCTCTCTCTCTCTCTCTCTCTCTCTCTCTCTCTCTCTCTCTCTCTCTCTCTCTCTCTCTCTCTCTCTCTCTCTCTCTCTCTCTCTCTCTCTCCTTCTTAATAGTCCTTCCTAGATACCCTTATTACCCCCTCCCCCATTACCCCCCTCATTCCGCCGTCGAGCCGCTGCAATAATCCAAAAATCCGATTCAATTTGAGACACAGAATTCGAATGGTTGCGATTCGAGGCCTTGCAATTGTCGACAATGATTGCAGGGGAAAAGTCTTCAAGGAGTAAATGAAGTCATTATCTTTTTAATCTGGTTATTACCATCTCTATCTTAGGGAAATGGTGATAAGAAGTAATTAAGAGGTTTATCTCTGCGATTAGAAATGGGTTTGCTATTGTTTTTGTTTTTTACTGTTTGTTTGTTTGATTGCGTCTTGTTTTTTGTTTTTTTTCTTTGTTTTTGTTATTTAGTTCTCACAGCTGTGAAGTCATGCAGAGCTTTTGAAAGCCATATCGTGAAATGCATGACGTTCATGCAATTTTCACCTCAGGTAATTCACGATGTTCCTGCTCATCTGCCATTTCTGCATGACTTGCTTCATGGAATGGATCATTTCAGGTCAGGTCAGGTAGGGTCATGTCTGAGAGGAGGAGATAGAGAAAGATGGTGAGAGTGAGAGAGAGAGAGAGAGAGAGAGAGAGAGAGAGGGGGGGGGAGGGGGGAGGGAGGAAGAGAAGGAGTGAGAGAGAGATGAGAGACAAGTGAGAAAAAGAGATAGGTGGAGGGATAGTGATAGATGGATCGGGGGGAAGATAAAGAAATCGAAGCCTGATTGTTGTAATTGTTTATGTTTAAAATCCTACACATATACATTTACAAAAAAAATAATTAAGCGTGATCTTTCGCATCCAACTGGTTTCCTTGACAAACGAAGCGAAACAAAAATAAAACGAGAGAAAAAAAGGCAACAATGTGTTTGTACATGTGCTTGTTTTTTGTATCTGTGTATGTATGTGTGTGTCAGTGCATGTGTGTGGGTATGTGTGTGTGTGTGTGTGAGTATGTATATTTGTTGATGTTTGTGTATAAGTTCCCCACAAGGAATACTCTCCACTACTAATTTATATTTTCCTTTCGTCATCAATATCTTCTATGAATAGACCTTATACTTTCTGCAGTCAACCCTCCCTTTTCAACTGTCTTAATTCATTATTTTTGCTAACTGTGAATTCTAGTTTTACAAAGGATATAGACAATACCACCAAGGACATACTGACGTTCATAAAATATCAAGCATAACAAGCCATACTTCTGCCTGATGGCTACCATTGCAATTTATTCAAAACGCCAAGGTGTAGTGCGTGTTAGGTCAATACTTTTTCAACAGAGGAAATCCCTAAGTACTGTAACTAACCCATTAATAATGATATTGTATGTAAGTGCTTTTTTGTAATTAAATCTGCCACTGTTTCTGTAGAGTGGAAAACGTGTTGAAACATGTAGATTAAATGTTTTGGAAATGTAACATAAACAAAGTCTGTGATATTGGTCAAGCTTTGTCATGATTGTACATCTGTTGTTTGTTTGTGTGTGTGTGTGTGTGTGTGTGTGCAAAACAACAACAAAACATCCTTTATAATTGCAAAAAGAAAAAGAAAAGAAAGTCATATCAGATTACAAAAATAATAAAAGAGGCAACCTCCCTTAAAACTCCGGTGACAAACCCCATGATTTACCCCATGAAACACAAGCCATTGCACTTGCATGTTTTTTTCATGTGATTCATAACACGTGTGAAGGTATTAAATCAATATTCCGTGTGAGAGGGCGAGGGGGAGGGCAGGGAAACAGAGAGAGGGAAATGGAATCACGTACATAGGGAGAGTGAGAGTGAGAGAGAGGGGGAGAGCTAGAGAGGGAGAAGGAGAAAGAGAGGGGGGATAGGGAACACAAATACTTAAACAGAGAGAGAGGAGGAGAGAGAAAGAGGAATAGAGAGAGAGAGAGAGAGAGAGAGAGAGAGAGAGAGAGAGAGAGAGAGAGAGAGAGAGAGAGAGAGAGAGAGAGAGAGAGAGAGAGAGAGAGAGAGAGGTAACGAGAAGGAGACAAAGGTTATATAGAAATACTTTTCCAAGAAGACCTTCGAGAGGAAAGGAAAGAGGTGGGGAGGTTGTGGGGTGGGGGTAGATGAGAGAGAGAGGGTGAAGAGGGAGTGAGAGAGAGAACACACATACCTAAATAGAAAGAAAGAAGATAGAAATTGAAAGAACAAAAGGGAAAAGATTGAAGAGAAATGACAGACAACGACGGAAAAAGACAAAGAAAAACAAAGTCAGACAAACAGACTAAAGCGGCGAAAGATAAGCACGCAAGATCATTTCATAAGAAGTTCTCATTAACAAGAGCCAGCATCACGGAAACAGGGTATTGACTCCACTGGCAGACGCAGAAAGGTCAGAGGTTCCCGCGGGAGGTCAGACAAGGTCACGTGAAGATGCCGAGGTGCACTTGCATAGCTACAAGATACTCAACAAGTCGACTTCGCTAAAATGCTAACAGTGATATTAAAAAAAGAGAGAAAAAAAGATATAGAAACAGAACTTAAAAAAAAAGTTTTATACCTAGTTAATCATAGTGTGGTTCCTCTGATAAACCCGTGTGCATTTAAGCTTCAGTGAATGTGTTAGGAACGTGAGATAGGCTAAAAGCTTTCGAGGGGAGGGGAGGTGGGGAAGGAAGGGAGGAAGGGAGGGTAGTGGGGGAAGAAGAAGGGGAGGATAAATGGGAATGTAGGAGGGAAGGTGGAAAGGAGAAAAGAGGGGGTCATAATGGTAGGATGGGAGGAGGGAAAGGGGTAAAGATGGGAGGAAGGGAAGGTAGGAGGAAAAATAGGGGAGGACGGGAAGGGAAAACCGGAGAAAGGGAGCGTAGGAAGGAGAGGGGGAAAGGAGGGTAAGCGAACAGGAGGGCAAGGAGGGTGGAGGGGAAGAGAATGAGAATATAGTGTAGGGAAACATGATATGGATGTCATAGATATGGAAGGCAGAGGATATATAGATATAGAGAGATGGAGAGAGGTTAGGGGGGGGGGAGAAATGGAAAGAGACAGAGAGAGGCAGAGAGAGAGAGAGAGAGAGATGAAGAAAGAAGCAAAAGAGAGAGAGAGAATGTAAGAAACATAGAGAGAGATCTGAAGAAAGAAGCAGAGAGAGAGAGAGAGAGAGAGAGAGAGAGAGAGAGAGAGAGAGAGAGAGAGAGAGAGAGAGAGAGAGAGAGACAGACAGAGAGACAGAGAGAGAGAGAGAGAAAGAAAGAAAGAAAGATGAAGAAAGAAGCAAAGAGAGAGAGAGAAGGAGAGAGCGAAAGAAACAGAGAGAATCCACCAATACCAAGGTTCCTGGGTGGTCCAACCGGTCCCCCCGCCTCTCGCATTGGCTGAGCGAAGGAACAGCGAGTGCGCGTGACCTCGTTTGACCTTCGGGGTTAAGAAGGTCAAGTCTGCAGGATATATATTGAGTGTTAACTCGTATACCTGTTGTCTAGTGATGTTGAGACGTAAGT
>BOPN01003204.1:20000-22500 GCA_017312705.2 Penaeus japonicus | reverse complement strand
AATTAGTTAACAAACTGCATTGCTGAAACTTTTTGATAGTTAGATGGTTAACTAATAGTTAGATAGTTAGGGGTCACAAAAACAGCTGAGAAAAAATCAAATTATAAACACGTGATAGATAAATTAATGCGTTTTGAATTGCCTGTTCAGAGTAAATTTGGATTGAGAGAGAGAAGAAACTATTGAAAGATGAGAGAGAGAGAGAGATGTAGACTGAGAGAGAGATAGATAGAAAGAGAGAGATAGAATGAGATAGAGAGAGAGAGAGCGAGAGAAAGATAGACAGCAAGAGAGAAAGAGAGACGGAGATAGATATATATGATAAAGCAGACAGGAAGCAAAGGTGAGAAGAAGAGGGAAGGCAAGAACACAAAACACGTTTTTCGCTGCTTTTTATTGCAAGGTTGCACATCAAATTGCACACCTGTTTCCCGCTGGATTTCGGATAAAACCAAAAGTACAACTTAGCGAAGACTATATCAGACGAAATCACACATGAATAATGTTTCTTTATAATTTTCCAAAACAAAGTATCTATATTTATTGTATCTACTGAGGAATTTCGTTTCTTACGTTGTTATTCAATCTTTCGCGAGTTGCCTATTTGCTTGTTCCCTAAAAATGAATTAATTAGTGATTAGAGATTACATAACTAATTCATAAATTAGAGATTAATTGATTATATGGATGATGATAGTGAATGCGACAATGATCATAACAACAATAATAAAATAACACTCTTAATCACAACCATATCAATAAACAAAGCGACACGACACCAACCAATAAATCACGACACAAAACAAACAGCATTGACACGACATGACATGACACACACGACACGAGAACGACAGAGACCATGTTTGTCGTGAGGAAGTGACAGTTTGAGATATCGTCGTGTTTTCTGATTCTTATTTTGATTTCTTTTTTTTTTTCTTTTTTTTATTCCTCTTCTTTTTTTCTCTCTTTCTCTTTTTTTTTCTCTCAATGTTCTCCCTTATTTCTATTTTTTCTTTTTTATTGATTTTTCCTCTCCTTTTTTGTGTGTGTTTTCTTACTCTCATATCCTCGTTTGTTCTTCTGCTTCCTCCGTTTTTCTCTCTCTTCCACCTCTCCATCGTTTTTCTTCTACGTCCTATTATTGCTTATCTTTTATTTTTCGTTCCTCTTTCTCTTCCTCTATTCCATCCTCTTCTTCCTCTCCTTCCTCTCTTTCCTTCCGTCATCCTCTTCCTCCTCTCCCCCTCATCTTTCTCCTTTCTCTTCTCATAGATCCTCCTTCAACTCCTTCATCTCCGCTTCCTCCACCTTCTCCTCCTCCTATTGTCTCTTCCCCCTCCCCTCATTCTCTTTCTCCCTTTCTTTCTTCCTTTACGAGTCCCGTCTTCAACCTCGGTTAGCAATGGCTCGCTTGACCTCGTTCCCTGCTCTTCTGGAAGGTCACGGGAATGTTATGACCTGCCGTTGCATTTGCATTCCATTGGCTCTCCATTTGCGTGGATTTTTTTTTTTTTCGAAATGCATGTAGGTATGCGTGTGTGTGTTTATTTCCGCACGT
Organism: Penaeus japonicus; assembly: GCA_017312705.2. NCBI lineage: Eukaryota > Metazoa > Arthropoda > Malacostraca > Decapoda > Penaeidae > Penaeus > Penaeus japonicus. Next base: position 20,942 of record BOPN01003204.1, on the reverse strand, counting down.
ATATACGAATGCACACACAAATTTGCACACGCAAGGAAACACATACATAGAGACGGATGGAGGGGAGAGACAGACAAAGAGAGAGAAAGAGATAGTTAGGGAATAAGAGAGGGAGGGTGAAGGAGAGAGTGAGGGTAGAGGGGAGAGACAGAGATAGAGAGATAGGGAGTGAGGGAGGGAGGGTGGTGGGGAGGGACAGGCAGAGAGAGAGAGAGAGAGAGAGAGAGAGGGAATAAGACAAGGGTGGAGGAGAGAGAGAGAGAGAGAGAGAGAGAGGGAGGGAGGGTGGAGGAGAGAGAGAAAGAGAGAGAGAGAGAGGGAGGGAGGGTGGAGGAGAGAGAGAGAGAGAGAGAGAGAAAGAGAGGGAGGGAGGGAGGGTGGAGGAGAGAGAGAGAGAGAGATTTAACATCCCCCCTCCCCCCTCCCCAGACAGTCAGGGACAATACCAGAATGAAGATCCTCGCAAGACTGTCCCTTTATGATAATCTAAGACTGCTTCTTCTTGTCTTCATAAGGACGAGAAGAAGGAGGAGGAGGAGGGGGAGGGGGAAGAGGAGAAGAAGGAGGAGGGGAGGATAGGAGGAATAAGAGAAGTAGAAGAAGAGAAAGAATAGAAGAAGAAGATGGAGGAGATGGAAGAAGCGGTGGAGGAGGAGAAGAAGAAGAAGGAGGAGGAGGAGGAGGAGGAGAAAAATAAAAAGAAGAAGGAGGAGGAGGAGAAAAAAGAAAGAGAGGGAGGAGGAGGTGGAGAAGATGATGAAGAAGAGGAAGGAAAAAAGGCAAAAGAAAAGAAGACGAATGAAGAGAAAATGAAGGAGAATGTGGAAGATGGCAAGAAAAAGTAAAAGGGATGAGGTGGAAGAGAAGGAGCTGGAGAAAGAAGAAGAAGACCTAAGATAAGGAGGAGGAGGATATGGAGTAGGAGGAAGGAGGAAAAGAAGA
>BOPN01003204.1:0-10000 GCA_017312705.2 Penaeus japonicus | reverse complement strand
GGATAGCGGTGTCGATGTCGATGGCAGTTCTTGCACGGTGAGATTGCATGTTGCAGATTCATTACTTGACCATTTATTTTAGCTTTCTCGTTGTTTCGTTAGTAAAGTCAATAAATTAGATGCATATTTAGTTGTGAATTTACTAAACCATATGTCTGTTTATATGCCATTTGATCAATGTATTTATTTATGCATTTTGATAAATCCTATCTGCATTTTTTTTCTTTTTCTTTCTTTATTTTCAACTGGTTGTTGTTGGATCAAGGAATGGCTTGTGATTATTGCATGATTGCATGACAACTATTTTGCTCTGCATCATGCGGGAGTGATATGTAACCTGATAATTTTGCATGGTGTTCTTTTATAACTAAACAGCTGCTGCATGTCACAAATTGCATACACATATTTGCACATTCCGGGTTTTCTGTCAGTCTTCTGTGCATGATACCTAGCTGCATGTAATATATAAGGTGTGCATGATAACCGGCTGTGCTGCATAAGTCATAGAAGGCGGAGGTGCACCTGGTGAAGTTGCATGACCCTCGCATGACCCCTGCATGCTCCTCCCCTCTCCCCCTCCTCTTCCACCTTTTGATGTTCAACGCTCTTACCTCCTGTATCCACCCCCACCCCTCCACTCCTCCTCCTCCTCCCTACCTCCTCCACCCACACTGGCAATTGCTTGCATGTCTTCCTTAAATGTTTTCTCCTATTTTTTAGTATCCTTTGTCTCTCTTCTCTTATATTTTCATTGGATCTATTATCTCGTTTCAAACATAAAAGATTGCAGTTAGCAAGATCGAGAAAAAAGTATTGATGGTAGATTGGGTGAGAGGTTCTTGAAAAAAGGGTGTCATGTGTCAGCTGTTTTGAACAGGTGGCGGTAACTGTATGTTAGAGGGAGGGAGGGGGGAGGGGGCAGAGAGAGAGAGAGAGAGAGAGAGAGAGAGAGAGAGAGAGAGAGAGAGGCAGAGAGAGAGAGAGAGAGAGAGAGAGAGAGAGAGAGAGAGAGAGAGAGAGAGAGAGAGAGAGAGAGAGAGAGAGAGAGAGAGAGAGAGAGAGAGAGAGAGGCAGAGAGAGAGAGAGAGAGAGAGAGAGAGAGAGAGTGAGTGAGTGAGAGAGAGAGAGAGAAATAATAGGGGGGATGGGGGAAAGGGATGGTAGAGAGATAGAGATGGAGAGAGAGAAATGGAGATGGAAAGAGAGACGGAGATAGATAGATAGATAGATAGAGATAGGAAGAGAAAGAGAGGTACACGGACAGAAAGACAAACAGAAAGAGACACATAAAGACAATAAAGAAGAAATTTCGAGAGAAGCGAAAAGACAAATTCAAGAGACAGTATAAAAACAGTGCACTGACCTACCCCAACGCAAAATAAGGAACAGAAAGATTTTTTTTTTTTTTAACGATGAACGATAAAAGGAATAAGTAGCCTCCACCCCACAACCCCCTCTATCTTAACCCCACACCCCCACCTTCACCCCAACACTTACCCCAAACGTCCTGTTTTATTTTTTACCCACCTCTACCCCACTCCCCCTTCTTTACCCCCACCCCTACCCAATCCCCCTCCTTTACCCCCACCCCTACCTCACTACCCCATCTTTAACCCCCTACCCCACTACCCCACCTTTAACACCCCACCTCTACCCCCATGCACATCCCACCTTCACCCCCCACCCCCATACACACCCCCACCACCCATACACCCCCTCAACCCTCACCTATTACCCCTCCCCCACCATCACCCCCACCCCGCTATACCCGCACCATCACCCTTCCCCCCTCCCCCCTCCCTACCTGAAAACCTTTCTCGTTACCTTAATCTTTCAAATTCCTCTCGCCAACGCCCTCAGTACCCCCCCCCCCCCACCCAGCTCTTGAACTTGACAAAACGCCGCGATGCGAATCTAATCATCATTTGCAATGTTGCATAAAATCTGTTGTTGTTTTCTTCTGCCTTGTTGTTCTTATGATTGCATTTATTCTGGTTTGGATTCGAGTAGGTTTAAGGTATTGTGTGTTTGTTTGTTTCTTTCTTTGTTTTGCTGTATTTTAGAGTGGCAAGTATTTAATGACTTTATGAATGGATTAAGGTAGTAATTATTATTTTTAAAAATATATCATTGTTATTGCATCTGCTTTATTCATCATTGTTTTTGAAATCACAGAAATCCTACAGGTGATGGTAAGGATGATATGGATAGATTATTTAATTTAATCTATCGGCAATCTTCCTATCTCTCTATTACTCTTTCTATCTCTCTGTTTCTCTTTTCCTTCTCTTTCTCACTCTATCTATCTATTTATCTCTCTTCCTCTCTCTCTTTCTCTCTCTCTCTCTCTCTTTCTCTCTCTCTCTCTCTCTCTCTCTCTCTCTCTCTCTCTCTCTCTCTCTCTCTTTCTCTACCCCCCCCCCTCATCGCTTCCTCTGAATCTATTCATGTATAACCATAAATAAATAAATGACAAAGTTAAATATATGAAAAAAAACAGGTATTGCAGCCACGTCACCGTTTTCGAAACCCAACATCTAGAACGCCCTCGATCGGAATCAACAATGGAATTTCGACCTTCTGCTTCCGAGAAAAGAGGTGGAAATCGTTAATTGCCGTTTTTGTTTTCATTCTTGGCTGGTCGTTTTCTTTTCCTGGTTTGTGATTTTCTTGATTTTTTTCATTTTTCATTTTTTTTTCTATTTTTTTTTTTTTTTTTGGTTTATTGTTTAGTTTGGTGCCTCTATCTATTCAAAAGTTTGTTGATTGTCCTTGTTGACTATAGTGCTTGACGTAATATGATATGTTATTTTCTCTCTCTCTCTCTCTCTCTCTCTCTCTCTCTCTCTCTCTCTCTCTCTCGTGTGTGTGTGTGTGTGTATGTGTGTGTGTGTGTGTGTGTGTGTGTGTGTGTGTGTGTGTGTGTGTGTTTATAAAATCCACTTATCACACAAAAAGAAAAACGAAGAAAAAATGAACTATCTCCTCTGATATCAGAAACATAAAACAAACAGTACACATAATTCCACAAAATAATTCCATAAAACAGTTCAGCAATGAAACAAAATTGATAATGATAATCACAATATTCATAGAGTAAAATAATGGCTGACATTATTGTTATTACTATTATTATTATCATTACTATTATTATCATTATTGTTGTTACCATTATCATTATTATTATCATCATTGTTATTATTATCATTATCATTATTATCATTGTTATTATTATCATCAGTATTATTATCAATACTATTGTTATCTATATTATCATTATTACTACTATCCTTATTAAGAAGAAAATAATGATAATTATCATTATCATCAATATTACTGTTATCATTTCTATTATCATTATTACTGTTATTATCATTATTATTACCATTATGATGATTATTACCATGATCAACATTGTTGTTACTGTTATTACTATTATTATCATCATTGTTATTATTGTCATTATCATTATCATTGTTGTTATTACTATCATTTTCATCATTATTGTCATAATTTTTATCATCATTGTCATTATCATTATGACAATTACAATTATTATCTTATCATTATTATTACTGCAAATGCTTTTATTATCAATGTTACTTACCATTACTGTTTTTTTATCATTACCACTATTCTCATTATAATTATTACCATTATTATCACCAATGTTTAAATTATTACCATTATTATCACCAATGTTTAAATTATTACCACCATTATCCTTTTGATTATCATTATTATCATTATCATTTTCACCATTTTCACCATCATTTAACCATTATTATTAACTAATTAGTCTAACCGCCAATAGCAGAAAGTCTCACATTCATCAGCCAATCAGAGAAATTGTCAAGTCTTCCTCAGCGCCAATGAATGAACAGGATTAACAATAAACCAGCCAATCAGACGAGAGCGTTAGAGAAACTCGACGAATAGGGTGAAGGCAAGTTTATTTTGAAAAACTAATCACGTTCCGTTATGATTACTTTCGTGCGCCGGTATTTGCAGGGTGGGAAAAATCGCTTAGTCATATCCTTTGATGCGGGGAAAAAGAGAGAAAAGAAGAAAAAGAAGAAAGAAATTGAAAAACAAAAAAAACAAAAAAACATGAAGGAAAGAAAGACAGGAGAAAAAACAAGATTTTTATTACGTTGGCTAAACCCCGATAGAAGGAACTTACTCACTGAAGGAGATTCCAATCATCATTTTTATATAATTTTAACATCTTTACCAACTTGATTAAAATTATTTGAAATCGAAATACTTTACAATAATTCATATTCAATATTTATTTTACAATATACTGGTTAAATGTGATTAATCTCTTTTAGTGAAGTGAGTGATTGTTGCATGAACATTGCCTTGCGAATGTGCAGGTGTCATTGCTCTGCAATTACTGTGCAATAGCCACGTCGCAGCACGACCTGCGACTCTCTCTCTCTCTCTTTCTCTCTCTCTCATAGACACTCACTGACTCACTCCCCCCCCCCCCCTTTCTCTCTCTCTCTCTCTCTCTCTCATACACTCACTCTTTCTCCCTCCCTCTCTCTCCTATCGCTCTCTCACTCACTCACTCACTCACTCACTCTCCCTCCCTCACTCTCTCTCTTTCTATCCCTATCTCTCTGACACAAATTTCAAAGAAGACAATAAATATATAAAAAGAAAGATGACACGAAAATGATGTCTTTCCGATAACACGAAAACGGCCATCTCTCCCGTGATCACAATCTCTCATTTGCATTCGACCGCGCCATGTTGAGGCTAATAAGCCTTTTCGACGGACACGAGGAGAGGAGAGAGAGAGGGGAGGGGAGGTGAGAGAGAGGGGAGGGGAGAGGGGAGGGGAGGGGAGGGGAGGTGAGAGAGAGAGGAGGGGAGGGGAGGTGAGAGAGAGAGGAGGGGATGGGAGGTGAGAGAGAGGGGAGGGGAGGTGAGAGAGAGGGGAGGTGAGGTGAGAGAGAGAGGAGAGAGAGAGGGGAGGGGAGGTGAGAGAGAGAGGGGAGGGGAGATGAGAGAGAGGGGAGGGGAGGGGAGAGAGAGAGGGGAGGGGAGGTGAGAGAGAGAGGGGAGGGGAGGTGAGAGAGAGGGGAGGGGAGGTGAGAGAGAGAGGGGAGGGGAGGTGAGAGAGAGAGAGGAGGGGAGGTGAGAGAGAGAGGGGAGGAAGGAGAGATAGATAGAGAGAGAGAGAAAGAGAGAGAGAGAGAGAGCAAGGGTTATCATTATCCTTACTGTTGTTGCTCTTGTTATTATTTTACCTGCTATCATGATGTTGTTATTGCCATTGTTGTCATCATTATTGTCGTCATCCTTAGTATCATCATTATCATTATCATCAACAACGAAATCTTTATCATTATATCTTCGTGTTATGTGTTTTGTGCCTATGTATCTATATGTGTTAGTCTGTGTGTGTGTGCGTGTTTGTGTATTATATACATAGACATTTCTGCAAATCCTTTATAAACATGCAAATGAACAGCAAAGTTCAAATTTCTAATTACGAAAGGTAAACAGACACAAGAATAAAGAGAGAGAAGCAATCAAGCAGAGGACAAACAAACAACAAATGACTAAGTAAAGGAGGGGGGGGGGGAGTTTTCAGCGAAATGAGGAAATTTCTAAACTAAATATTTGTTTCTTAATGCTTCCTCTGCACTTTATTTGGCAAGATGTGCGATAAATATTTACACTTTGTTGTGTACACAGGTTTCACAAACATAACTAGATACATACACCGAAGCAAACGCACACACTCTCACGCACATGTATCTATTACAATATATTCACAATTCATATCCACTCATATGTGCACACACCTCACACAGACACACACACCTCACACACCTCTCTCTCTCTCACACACACACACACACTTCTCTCCCTCATACCCCCTTCCTTCTATCCATCCCCCTCCCTCGCTCCCTCCTTCCCTTCCTCATATCCCCCTCCCTCTCTCATAACCCTCTCCCTCCCTCCCTCCCTCTCTCATAACTCCCTCCCTCCCTCATAACCCCCTCCCTCCTTCCCTCATATCCCCCTCCCTCTCTCATAACCCTCTCCCTCCCTCTCTCATAACTCCCTCCCTCCCTCATAACCCCCTCCCTCCTTCCCTCATAACCCCCTCCCTCCCTCATAATCCCCTTCTTCCCTCCCTCATACCCCCCTCCCTCCCTCTCTCCTTCCTACAAGATTAAATTCTCTGGGATATATAACCAAGCTCTTAAAACCTAGGCCACTAAACAAACGTCCACTGCGTTCCTTAGAGTATAAAACGCATTCGCTCAGATATGTAAGTAATGTAATATATACACTGAATCATGCCTCAGACATTTCGCGTTGAACCACACAATTGCAACTTGAGATCTTGCACTGAACCCAGGAGATTCCGCGCTTGGCACTTTTGCCGTTTGGAAATATTTAAGCAGGTGACTTGCTCAGGTCGAAAATGCAGTTTGTAGATTCCTTGTCCTGGGAGAAAATTGCAAATATGCATGTAAACAAAGTGAAAAATATGTAATCTTAAACTAACTGATTTATATTTTGTGTTACATTTAAAACAAATCATCCGTGTTTTACATCCTACGTGGAAATGCATATCCTTACATGAATATCTTTCTAAGAACAGAAAGATCATTTCCGAAATGATATGTGAGTGTATTATTACCAAGATGAAAACATGTTCCAAGTATTCATTAAAAAAAAAAAAAAAAAAAAAAAAAAGGCGAAAAACGATATTTCTCTGAACAAGATTACGAGGATCCACTCACCCCGCCAGATGTACGATAATCTTGCGACACGAGGAAAATGCACATGTAAACAAATAAACAAGAATTAAATAAATGAGCGCCTCTCACAACACACTTTCTCTCTCTCTTTAAGAGCTTTTGCGAAACGAGGAAAGACTTGCAATAAATATTTGTTTCTTTGCAAACGTTTTCCTTTCTGTAAGGTAATGAAAAAAATATCTTGCTGTAGAAACCAAATGGGAATAAGGCATTATGAATCAGATGAAATTAACGATAATCATAAAATAATATTGATAATGAGAGTAATAACAATCAAAATAATGTAAAACTTATGACTGTAATGATGTTAATGATGATAATAACAATGGAAAGATGATAAAAAAATATAGTAGTAAGGATGATGATGATATAGTAGTATGCTGATGATAATAATAACAATAATAACGACAATAACAGGGATAATGATAATTAAAACAATAATATTGATCATTACCACCTGTCGTCATCATTCATTGTGCATCATCACCACCACCTATCACCACCATCATCATCATCATACTATCATCATACTCACCATAATCACCATCACTCATGACCTAAACTCTCTCTGAAAAGATTCATTTTAATCACAAATTGCTAAGTTGGTCGTTTGCTCGTAATTCTAACCGTCACATATAAATGTTTCTCGATCATTCTCGGCAGCAGTTGTCGTGCGGTCGTTGAAGGAATAAGTCGTAAGACGGGATGGATGAGCACACGACCCGAATTACCTCAAGGATTTTAGTTAAGTTCATCCATGTCGTTAGATAACATGTATTTTAGGTGAAATTGATATAGATATTGATTGTTATCATATTGATAGGAGCAATGATAGTAAAAGTTGTAGGAGTAATAATAGTAGCAGTAGTAGTAGTAGTAGAGTAGAGTAGAAAATAAGCAAATGGTTTAAAAATTCCGAGATTGATGGCTATTAATGAAACTATCTGCTAGAAAAAATCTATCGATAACAGAAAACGAAAAACAAAAAGAAGGAAATCAGCCAGATAAAGAAACAGAAGAAGGAAAGATAATCAAAATGGCGCATTCCTTTCGGGCAGAGACACCGGTTCCTTGTATTTTGGCGGGAAATCGAGAAAAGGAAATATTTTGCGACAAAATCTCGATATATTCCATTAGCTTATTTGTTATATCTGTTTCATTGTTTGTTTTTTGTAAAATTGATAAAGTGAATTGAGTTAGATGTAGACATTTCTTTATTGTTTAATGAGCCATTTTTTTAACCTTATAAAGCGGTTTTGTCTAAAAGGCAATGACAACATTTTCTTTTTCTCGCCCCCCTTGTTTATCTTTTCGGACGTTGATTTAAGGCTATGTAGGCCTAGTGCGATGGTTTGTATTTCAAACACGCACGTACACATACATACACAGATACACGCGCACACATATAAATGTGTGTATGTATATTTCCACTACCAATTATTAATGTATGTTTATGTTTACCTAGTTTTATTTCTGTAAAATATATCTTTGCATAACAAATGTATAGCTATGTTTGTATTCCCTGCAGGCATAGCATAGACGGGTAACAGGTGTGCAACTTGATGTGCAATTTTCTGTCTTTGTATTGAAATGCAGCGGAATACGTACTTTGTGTTCTTGCCTCCCATCTCTCTCCTCGATTTTGCTTTCCGACTGCTTTATTCCTCTCTCTCCCTCCCTCCCCCCTCCCCTCAGTCTCTCTTTCTCCATCTCTCTCTTCCTCTCTCCTTTTCTCGATCTTTTTCCACTGTCCTCTCTTCCTCTTCCTCCTCCCCTCACCCTCTCTCCCTTCTCCCCCTCTCCCTCCCCCTCCCCCTCCCCCTTCCTCACCAATTCGCTATCGTATTTGTAAACCAGCTTTTCTCCCTCATAATTATAACCAACCTCACAATTAAACTCCCAGTCGTAATCAAAACCATTATCAACCTTATAATCACTTATAGTCTCATTACTCTCGTGCAGCCAAAGTAATACCTTCACGTTTTCCTCTAATTATGATAACGAGGATGAGATAAGATTGTTTATTCACTTGATATACAAATCACATTAATTAAGATGGGAGTAGTTTCGTTATATTCAGGGTGTTTTAGTGTGTATTACGTCATCCATTTATATTGTATCTTCATTCACTTGCTTGATATAACGAATTGCTGTAAGAATTTCACCCACTGTAAGAATGTTATTTATTCATTTATCTGTTTAATGATCAATCCATTCATATATATATACTTTTTTTTTTTTATCTTCGATTATTCATACCAGTTTATTCATTGATCTATCTGCTTATCGGAAAGTTTCATCTGTTCGCCATTTTTTTTTTCTTTCAAATTACAAATACAATCCAACAGATGGCGTTGTACCGAAAACCCGGCCAATTCTCCCATTTCGAACCAGTGTGGCGCTAATCTGACCGTTAATGTTTATGGTTGGAGGCAATATCCGGACCCGCGTTGATTACGTTCCTGCCCTCATTACGGATGATATAATGACCTTATGACACCGCTAGAAATATGCTGTCCATTATGATTACTCTCAATTACATGCAGCGAACACTAGGAAGCTTTTAATGAAAGGGATAATGGCCCTGCGTGCTAGGCGATGTTGGTCTCAATTCATGGAGGATTGTCATGCCGGCCGCGCTTGTCGGGGAGAGTTGTGACGAGCCTCTCTCCTTTATTTCTTTCGTTTTACAAGACGCAATCATTTCACTCTTTTTAATTGGATGTACGTCATTGATATTCAGAAGATGAGTTTTTATTTGTTTTTCCTTCTGGGACAGGTTCTGGTCGTTTGTTTAATTGCACCGCGGTCTGTGTGATGTATTTGAGCAATTATCAGGTTTCCAATCGCATAAATGTATTCACATGATAGCTATATCTCTTCTGGTGTGGACAGGCGCTCGCTGGATCCTGTATTAGCCGTCATTTTGTGCCTAATGAGCTGCGAAACATGTGACTCATATCGGCATCCGCTGAAATGGCGTTTTATTATTTTTTTTATAGCAATGTCAGCGGCTGTTTGTAAATAGACCCCTGTCTCACTTGCTAGCTCTCTCTTGTCTCTCTCTCTCTCTCTCTCTCTCTCTCTCTCTCTCTCTCTCTCTCTCTCTCTCTCTCTCTCCTCCTCTCTCCCCTCCTCTCTCTTTCTCTCTCTTTCTCTCTCTCTCTCTCTCCCCTCCTCTCTCTTTCTCTCTCTCTCTCTCTCCCCTC
>BOPN01003203.1:166242-168742 GCA_017312705.2 Penaeus japonicus | reverse complement strand
AGGGAGGGAGGGAGGGAGGAGGGAGGGAGAGGGAGAGAGAGAGAGAGAGAGAGAGAGAGAGAGAGAGAGAGAGAGAGAGAGAGAGAAAGAAAGAAAGAGAGAGAGAGAAGGAAGATGGATTCATATATGGAGATAGGTAAAGGAATGGATAGATAGTGAGATAAATAGATTGAAAGAGAAAAAAAATATATATTGCTAAGCTAGACAGACAGATAGATAAACAAAGATAAACATAGATAAATAAATGAACTAAAAGAAAAATCGAAATGTAGTTTTAACTACTATAGTCCTTTCACTCCGCCGACACACCTTTTGATTTCCATTCCTATTTATCATTTCAACAAATTTAATTTCCATATCTCATCTTCATATTCATAGTCAGGGTCAAGTGGTAGTGTGTGGCAAATATGCTAATGTTTACAAAATAAAATAAAGCATGTTTGTAGTATGGCTATGGCTTAGGGAAGTCACATAAGGAATAACTGGAAATAGCATAATTTGGCCAAGGACATATACAGTAAAACAAAAATAATACGAAGGGAAATATTCAACTTAAAAATGAAATATCCAAACTGATATAAACAATAGAAATACTGGTTATGTATTTTACTGAAGGAGTGTCAGCTTACATAAACATGATCAATATAAAAACATTATCTCAAAGTTACTCTGCCGTCTCTGCAGTCTCCGACGTTGACTTCGTCTTAAAAAAAAAAAAAAAAACATATATAAAAAGTGATATACAAAGCCTTTCTGCACATATATAAAAAATGAACACTTAGAATACATAAAAAATTATATACAAAGCCTTTCTGTAATGTTTCTGATCCGAGTGCATATTGTTCTTGCCTGAGCATTTTCAGTTGCACAATGACGTCACCGCAAATTGCAATTAAGCGATCAGACCACTTTTGTCTTGCGCTGAATCATGTGCATAATCCGTGATTGTGCAAATGAATAATCAAACATGTATAATAGAGGTAATGGTAATGCTTTATCGATGAATCACCGTTTCTGACTGAGCAACCGAACAGAGGACAACCTCTCCGCTTGCTTCGTTTTCTTTACGGGGGGACTTTGAAAATTCACTCGCTACGGATAGGCAGAGGTATATAGTTAGAGAGCGATATGTGAGAAATGAAACATCCAGTCAGATAGATATGCATAAAGATTGGCGAGGAAATAAATTAAAAAATGAAAAAAAACGAAAGGTATAAGCTGAAATATCCTTCACACACATACACACACACACATACACACACACTTACACACAGGCACACACATACACACACACACACACACACACCTTCATACCAACCAACTCACACCCAGACAAATACCTCCCTCCCTCCCTCTCCCGCGCCCACAGACAGGCGCCGAGTTCAGCATACCGGAATAATGACGACAGAATGCCCGTGTTTGTAAGGCCGTTTGTGTGGGCGTGAAAGCGCCAGATTTTCCCGCTTCCGAATGATAGATTTACAGCCATCAGGGGTAAAAAGGAGGAAAATGTGAGGGTACATACTAAAGGCGTTGTCTTTGGAATTTCTTCTTTGTCTTCCTCTTCTCTCTTCCTTCGTCTTCTCGTCTCTTTCTTCTTCTTCTTCCTCTATCCTCTCTTTCGAATTTATTATCATATTCTTCTTCGGTTCTCCTTCGTTTTATTGCTTCTTTCTTCTACTTCTTATCTATCTTTCTTTCTGTTTCGTTTGTATTATCTTTTGAAATTCTGTTTTTTTTTCTTCTCTCATTTGTCATCTTGTTTATTTGTCTTGTCTATGTGTGTGTGTGTGTGTGTGTGTATATATATATATATATATATATATATATATATATATATATATATATATATATATATATATATATACTTACACATATATGTATATATATACAGCTTGTATTGTGTCAGGTATTGTGATGATATATGTGTGTGTGTATGTGAGTGTCTGTGTCTATACGTATCTGTGTATATCTGTGTATAACTGATGCTGGTATTCAGCTTCATGCTTTTCGTCATAGTCATTGTTATCATCATTGAACATCAAGTAAAATCATCAACTTAAAGTGCAACGCATATTGCACCATATATCACACACACACACACACACACACAAACACAAACACACAAACACACACACACACACACACAAACACACAAACACACACACACACACAAACACACACACAAACAATCACTCCCTCCCCACCTACCCCTACCCCTACCCTGCACCCCACCCTACCCTACCCCTACCCCTACCCCTACCCCCCCCCCTACCCCTACCCCTACCCCTACCCCTACCCCTACCCCTACCCCTACCCCTACCCCTACCCCTACCCCTACCCCTACCCCTACCCCTACCCCTACCCCCCTGCCCGGAAGAATGCACAGGAGGAAACAGTGAGGCGCAATTACAACGTTGCCGCGACTTCGAAAACTTTCTTTACCTACGCGACACAACTTTTAATAATGTCGTCTGTAAGTTCCCGAGTTTCTCATTTC
>BOPN01003203.1:151242-153742 GCA_017312705.2 Penaeus japonicus | reverse complement strand
CAGCTATGCGTGCGTGGCTTTCTGTTCTCTTGGTCGGCTCTCGTAATGCTTAATGCCTTCCCAGTTATGAATGTACTGGGCTTTTGTAGAATACGATTTATGCTGACATACATCGTACGTATCTCATGTGAGTTTACGTATCTTTCTCAACTTTTCCCAGTTATGTAAAACAGCTAGGCAACATCCACTTCAGATTATACGATGGTTTTCATTGCCAAAAAGTAATTACCATTGCTAATATAATCCTCGCAGCAGCCTCTTCCGCTCTTTCCCGCCAACTGATAAACTGTCCCTCTCACCCAACCACGTTACACGACCGTTAGTATAGTTAGCTCGTTCATCATTTTCCTTTCCGCAGCGGCGAGGCAGAGAACTATACCTGCTATTTGTTCCGACCAAAAGCTCCGCATAATGAGCTGTTGGTAAAGAATGGCCGTTCCCAGAGTCGATTTTTTAAAAAGACAAAACTGGTGTTGCGTTTTGTTTTTGATAAGGTTGGTTATCATGGTGTCTCAGGTTGGGTTAGTATGTGGTATCAAAGCATTGAAATGTGACGGATCTTCTTTCTCTGAAAATGGCCGATATTGCATTGTTGCTAAAACCTGCCTAAATGTTTCCACAGTTACATATATTTCGTTTTCTTTTTGCGAATATTCACGACTCGAATTTTTAAAACAACAAACATAAACAACAAAAAGCCAGCATCATAGGATCAAAGAACATATTATAAACATATGCCAGATATATTTATACAAATATATGCGTATGGTATCAAAGGCATCCGCATATTTCAAAACCTTTTGATAACTGTTTAAACTCTCATAATTCAATCACATGCAATTGCAGAGCAACTAAACACCAACAAAAAACAACAACAACAACAAACAATCACAGCAAAGTAACCGAAACGGATTGCAAATACACATTTTTTCCCCCAACTCTGCAAACAAACACAACCCAATACGCAACAACAACATCAATAACTACACCAAACAAACAAACAAACAAACAAACAAATACAAGAGCCACCACCACACAAAAACAAAAACAAAGACACGCTGTACACCATATAAATCAGCAGATCCGATCCACACTGTCACTCGGCATCACACCACACATTATGCTGGATGGTGAGAGATGATGCAATCGTGACCAAGAAGATCCATGGTGATTGATGGTGATTTACAGTGATCTTCATGAAACCGGAATGATCCTTGTCTCTGATAAATCTAGTGACGGTTTGGTATTGTTGTTAGTTCTACTACTACTAATGCTACTGCTACTACTACTATAGTTGTTGATTTGGTATTGTTGTTAGTTCTACTACTACTAATGCTACTGCTACTACTACTATAGTTGTTGATTTGGTATTGTTGTTAGTTCTACTACTACTAATGCTACTGCTACTACGACTACTACTACTACTATTATAGTTACTAGTTACTACTTCTACTACTATTACTATAACTACTACCACGATTACTTTTCTACCTACTACTACTGCTGCTACTAGTACTACGACTATTGCTACTACTAGTACTACTACTATTACTACAGCTGCCACTGCTGCTTCTACTGCCACTACTACTACTACAACAACTACTACTACCACTACTGATACTACTACTACTACTACTACCGCTACTATCATTACTACTACTACTACTACTACTACTATTACTACTACTACTACTTCTACTATTACTACTACTATTACTACTATTACTACTACTTCTACCACTATTAATATTTTTTTGGAAGAAACAAGATTAGGCCTACATCTCCATTACTTACTTAACGTATTGCATGCAAATTTCACCAATACTCTTCGCCTTCTCCTTCGGCTTTTTATGTTTAGATGTTTTTGTCTGTTTGCATGCGTTTCTGTCTGTCGTTTTCCGTTTTTCTGTCTTCTCCCCCTATTCTGTTACTTCCCTTCCTCTCATTCTCTTCCTTTCTATCTCTCTCTCTCTCTATTTGTCTCTCTCCCTCCCTCCCTGCTTGTTTCTGACTCTCTCTCTCTTTCCTTTCCTTCTTTCTTATCTCTCATTCTTCCCGTCTACCATATCATCTCTTTCTATTTCTCTCTCTCTCTCTCTCTCTCTCTCTCTCTCTCTCTCTCTCTCTCTCTCTCTCTCTCTCTCTCTCTCTCTCTCTCTCTCTCTATCTATCTCTCTCTCTCTCTCTCTCTCTCCTTACTATCCTCCTCATCCGTCTCCTCACCCCCCCCCCCCCTACCTCCTTCTCATTTCCCTCCGCTCTCTCCTTTATCTCCAAGGAATTCACTAATCTTTTCCGCGTTCATCTACTCGGTCTAACTTACCGTAATAGACTGGTCTCACGATAGGAAATGATCAGCGCAAATACATTGAAAAATGTCCGTTACATGATTTGACTTCTTCTTATCTTTTATATCTCGTTTGTTGCGTTTGTTTCTAATGTTTATTCATCTGCACATACACAGTAAGAACTCAAGCAAGACACAGAAGCTATATAGATC
>BOPN01003203.1:108742-121242 GCA_017312705.2 Penaeus japonicus | reverse complement strand
AGTATACAAGCTCATGACTACAGAAGCAACTATCAAGCCACGTAGTTCCAGAAGCAGCTCCAGCATTCACATGATCGTATAAACACAAATGGAAATGAGTGGCTGCGTTTAGTTACCAACTTGCGTTATATAGAAAGACACTGTTTTGTAAACACCACTAAGAGAACGTAAGACTCAGAGCAGAAGATAATTTATCAAGCACACTCTTGGCTATAAAGTACTGCATGTGTAAGAGCTATCTTCTCCGCCTAGCAGATTGTTCCCCAGGTGCTGAGCTCATCAGGCAGAGCTGTAAGCAATATTGTAAATAACGAATGCATGGAGATATGTTACTAGGGGGAGTTATACATCAATTCTATGATAAACTAAGTGGACCGACTAACTGTAGCAGCGTGCAATGCAACAGGCAAATTGTCGACATAGATCTCGGAATACCTGTTGCTGAAATCTCAAGAGTTGTCATAAATTCTAGTTAGGGAAATTTAACCGGCTTTACACACACACACACACGCCTAGAAGACTGGAAGCTTTAGTATATGGAACTAAGGTTAATTTACATACAAAACATTTCCTCATTATTCTTATAACACTGTTAGGTAATAACTGCGAAAATAGGGCAAGACTGTTTGCTTGTGTAAATAACTTTGATGATGAATTTTGTAGACTCTGATATACAGTCTGCAATAAACCCTAGCAAATCACAGTGCTGAAAGTAATGAAAAGAAACTTTCAGACTAACTACCGTGAGGTTCAAAGGATTATGCAAATACTCCATTATCCAGAGATACTAAATGACATATCACATCCAAAGTTTGCAATGCTAAAATGTAGTCATCACTACAGCAATGAAACTGTAAGTGGACCTGACACGCGTGTGCAATTTGCCTGAAACAAAACTATAAATATTGCCGGGGAATCCGTGGGTCGTAGGGTTCTGATACAAAAGATTCACGTCATACGTACAAGGCTGTTTCGCTATGAATCATATTGTTACAAAAGGTTTAGTTGAATCAATTTTCTGGATGGTACAGCAACATGCCTGTTATTTGAATTGCCTTTGCATGAACCTGATAATTTGCGTGTTCGTATTGGTTAGTTTATATATATGTATTCATTATGCAGATATGCAGACACACGCACATGCTCACACGAATGAGCGTGTGCACATATGCGAACAACATCAACACCAAAAAGTGCACACACGCCCGTTCGTTAGCCAAACAAGACAATAACGTTTGTTGAAAAAGAAACTTTTGCTGTATTCCCCCTAAAAACAAACAAACAAACAAACAAACAAAAAACAACAACTCTAAATTGTAATTCATGGTATGTATTTGTAGGGATTATAGAGTATGTTTTATCTCTCTCTCTCTCTCTCTCTCTCTCTCTCTCTCTCTCTCTCTCTCTCTCTCTCTCTCCTTCTCTCTCTCTCTCTTTCTCTAACCCTCTCTCCTTCTCTTCCCCCTCTCTCTCATATCTAATCTTTATCAAGGAAAGTCATTCGCTGAGAGATGGGGTCGACTGACCCCATCTGAATTGCCAAATTAACCTCGCTAATTCTTGTTCGCAATTTCCTCTTCGCTTCTGGTAAATATTATTGACTGACCTTGTTCTATATAAAGCTTTCGATTTCGTTTATGATTTTTCTTTCTTTCTTTTCATCGTTGTCATCAGAAGTTAGACCCGGCGTCTAAAAAAGCTGGGCATGTTTTAGGTTATTCCTCTTTGGAAAGTTCAATCTCAATTACGTCATATATATTTAAATCAGCATGAAACAATACCAAACAGACATACGTTCACAAAGACCTAAAGGGAAAAACAAATAAAACAGATACAAAACAAACCGCAAAAATACGAATACCAACTCATAAAAACAACAACAACGAACGAACCCGAATCGCAATTGAACAAACTCCCTAAAAGAACGAAGAAATCTCGAAACTCAAGGAAACAAACATGGGCCCCATCAATCACAAAAATATCACCCCGCTAAAGTTAGCGAAGTTTCCCCCCTCCCGCCTCCTTCGTCCTTGAATCGAAAACGGGACCGAATTAGGAGTCGAGGCCCCGCCAATATGTCGCGCCAAATTTATGACATGTGGCAAAATATCACTTCTTCTGGCACCGAGAAATTGGTCACTTGAGGTTTGCTTCAAGATGTTATCACGGTGTTGACGACCGGTGAAGTGCACGTGTACCTTGACGAGGCGCCGGAACAAGACTGGCGCGACGGAGAATCAGTTGCTATTTTATGAGGTCTGGATTTTTCTTTCTTTTATAATATCTCGTTATTTTAGGATTTATAAGCATTTATGCTATTTCTGTACCCTTTTCTCTCTCTCTCATATGTATGTGTGTGTGTGTGTGTATGTGTATATATATGTGTGTTTGTGTCTGTGTGTATGTCTGTGTGTGTGTGTGTGTGTTATGTGTGCATGTGTTGTTACTTAATCTACGTGTCTGTCTCTATGTCGATCTACCTATCTATCTGTCTATCAAGAAATCATTCTATCTGTCAGTCTCTGCACTTATCCATACACTCATATACCCACACAGCAAAAGATTTCTGTGAGGAATATTGAGGATTTCATATTCCGCCTTAACGAGGTGGACTATGCAACTCGCATTGCCTGTTGATGAGAAATTGTACAATCGTAACTTGTATTTGATATAGATGGTGTCTGTCAAATGTAGGGTTTGGGTTGAGGGAAATATGCTTCAGTTCCTCACCGCTCAAATAGACCAGTTTCCCTCCCTCCCCCCCTCCCTCCCCCCCTCTCTCTCTATTGCTCTCTCTCTCTCTCTCTGTCTCTGTCTATGCCTCTCTCTCTCTCTCTCTCTCTCTCTCTCTCTCTCTCTCTCTCTCTCTCTCTCTCTCTCTCTCTCTCTCTCTATCTATCTATCTATCTATCTTTCTATCTCTATGTTTCTCCCCCTCCCTTCCCCCTCTCTCTCCTTTTCTCCCTCTCTCTTTATTTCAAAACAATACCTAAAACCTTTTTCTTCTTCATTTTCGTCTTCTTCCTTGTGTTGAAGTGATAATCGTACCTCACTTCGCCCTCCTTTTCCTCGGAAGTGAAGCCGAAGCTATTTCACGGCCTCACTTCCGAAGCAACAGTTGCAATGATTTTTTTGTTGCCCTTTCTGCATTTTTCATGACTTGGATCTGTGCGTTGTTTCTTTGCCTTGTTGGCTTGCTGTGCTTGCTAGATTGGTGGTGCTTGATTCCTTCTTGTCGACTTATCTTTGCTTGTTAACGCTTTAATGCTTTTTTGTTGATCTATCTATCGCCTAGTTTCAGTTGACTTACAAGGTTGGCATTGCATGGTCTTCAATTCCCCATCTTTCCGTCTGGCTCCTGTGTTCCTGGTCAAACCGTTTTCCCAAACTACCTTCCTTCCCTGTCATGCTTCAGGTGATAACCTTGATTGCAACTGGATATCATGATGCAAGGCCTCGTCACGACCAGCTATGGATCCAACCCTTCGCTTGCCTTTGCAATTATTACATTTTTTTCTTCTACCGTTTCAGTGCCATTTATGCTGGTTAGCGCGGTTCCCCTCGGCCTTCTGCTGCCGAGGGGAACTCCCTTCTGCTGAGTCTGTTCATCTCGGACAGTTCTTGCTTCTTCCCCTTCATCTCCCCCTCCATCTTTTCCAATTTATTCCCCATCTTTCCCCACCTTCTTTAAACTCTTCCACACCTTCTTCTCCCCCTCCATCTTTTCCACCTTATTCCCCATCTTCCCCCAGCTTCTTTAAACCCTTCCCCACCTTCACATTCTTCTCATTCTTCTTCACCTTATTAGTCTTCCCCATCTTCTCCACCATCTCCACCTCCTCCACTTTTTTTCCCACCTTCTCCGCCTTCCCCATCTTCTCCTCCACTTTTTTTCCCACCTTCTCCGCCTTCCCCATCTTCTCCTCCACTTTTTTTCCCACCTTCTCCGCCTTCCCCATCTTCTCCTCCACTTTTTTTCCCACCTTCTCCGTCTGCTTCAACTAGTGCTATTCGCCAGCCGCACTTGCTTCTAAAGCTTAACATCAATTTTTCCACAGTATCACTCTCGGGCAACAAAGAACTGGTCAAATAATCTACCTGCGAGTTATCTGCCAGCTGACTATGCTCTATCAAACTCATTATCTTTATACACACAAAATCAGCAACTTCATTCAGATCATCGATCAACAGCAGCTCTTTCTGAAATAGTAATATTTTCTTTAGCACCATCAGCATTGAAAAGTTGAACCTCCTCTACTTTATACAAAATGAGACCCATTACGCAACAATATAACAGGTTGAAAGACAAATTCACAACAAAAACTGAACATTTAGCATCCCTTGGAACGGTTCGGGGTACGTCCAGTGCAGTAGTGCGGCTGGATAATAAAGCCGATTTCCCACGTAGATGGGGAGATAGGTGACAATTAACATACATACCAGTATGAGCTTGACCAAACCGTCGTGCGAGTTGGAGCCAAACACGAACAGGGGGATGCACATTTGCTTACCAAAAATGATACAGTTCAATGATTCACCCTTCTCCTTAACACTGCAATGGATAAGCGGCATTCTCAGAGATGAAGATACGCTTCCTGAGTAGAGGCATCATGGTCGTGTTATTACTGCGCAACAGATCAACTCATAGAAGATCACCTGGAAAGGATACATTATCAACAACAATAACCCTATGAATTAATCGTTTCCCAGATTTTTCAAATCTCAATATCCAACTCTTCAGCAGGAACTCTTTCCCACGAGACTCCTCTAAGACCTCGAGCTGCAATAAAAAGTCCCCTGCAGGGTGAAAGATGTATCTGGCATAACTACTCTCAATAAGGTTACCTGACTCCCTGTGTCCAAGCTGAAGTTCGGCACCAGTTTCCCCTCTATGTTCATTGCAACAGTTGGTCATCCATGTAAGTGGCTGTCGGATTATTTTGGTTGTTGCTCATTGAACTGCACTCTGGACCCTGCCCCTAGGGTATGGCTCTTCTCCCGATGCAGCAGGCCCCATTCCGCTCGGACTCATTTGAAGGGACATTCTCTCCGGAAATGCCCTTCCTGACGGCACGCCCAACACGTACACAGGCAGTTGCTTTCCTAAATTGATCTGCTTGCCGAGATGGTCGTCGTGGTACAAGTCCAAAAGATCGTGAAACGTTATCCTGGGAAGATGCATCAATTCCTGCTACTCTACTCCCAGATCTTGCAGATGAAGGGAATAGACGAGTTGGCCCTTCTTCCCCTGCCCGGATGCCCACACGTGCATTCCATACCCACTTGATCGTGTCCACTACCAGTTGTTGCAGGGGAGCATTTTCCGACCCATGGCACACATCTCCTTGTCAGCCTGGAAGATTCTTGCAAAAGAGCCTCTTAATCAGCTCATCTGGTTACAACTGCAGTAGGGTAGTCTCAGACACCTTGATAAACTGCCCTTCAAAGGTAATATAAAAGTCTAAGAGGCAGACCACTTGTGAGGCGGTGCTCATGGAGGAGACGGAAAAAATCACTAGTAGAGCTTGTTCCTCGGAACTTCTGGCGTAGTTTTGTCTTGAAGTTGCCCCAGTCACGTATGCTGTCGAAAATAGAGCTATTTATAATGAGATCTGCTGGTCCGCAACAGAATGCCCTGGCATTTCTGATGAAGGTGTCGTCTGTACGTGGATTAGAGAGATTTTCAATTTATCATCTCTCTCATCTCTTGGTTACGTGAG
Organism: Penaeus japonicus; assembly: GCA_017312705.2. Taxonomy (NCBI): domain Eukaryota; kingdom Metazoa; phylum Arthropoda; class Malacostraca; order Decapoda; family Penaeidae; genus Penaeus; species Penaeus japonicus. The sequence continues at coordinate 115,522 of BOPN01003203.1, read as the reverse complement.
GTTGGGAGATGCTGGTGTATCACCTGAGAACTTTGGAATGGGCTCCTTTTCCATGTAGACAGCAACCCTTGTTGAATGCTGATCAACAGGCTCACAATTTTGAGATGAAGATCCGCCAGAATGTAGATCCGTAAATCTCGTTCTTGTTCTTACATGAACTGGTGTTTGCCTTGGGCTTGGTGTAGGCGTTATACTTGGTGTGATTGATTGTAGAGCTTCTCTCAGCGAACGGTTTGCCTCTGCCACAACAGCTCTATCCTTGGCTCTGTGGATTGCAAGGCGGTCTCCTCTTGAAGTGTTGCGCGGTCTCTCTCAATGCAGCCATCCCTTAAGTACTCTGCTCCTCCATCTGACGCATTGCATCGTCACGAAGCTGACGATCATGTACGGATTGCGCCTCTAAAATTCGATTTCTTTCCATTAAGCTTCGGATTGTTCTTCGCTTTTCATCCGATCTTTTCCATTTTTGCTTCCAAGAGCCCTAGTTTTTTCGTCACTTGTACCATTTCTTCTTTCTGCATTTGCTTCTCTTCTCATATACCGCTCCTCCCACTCAACGGTCTGTGCCTTCAGAGTCGAGATCAAGTACAGATAGCTCTTCATAGGTGCTGATTTCCGCGTCTAGTAACCCTTCTACCAGAGCAGTTGCACCGCTTCCGGCGTTCCTCACCTTCCAAGGCCGGCGCAGAATGTGATGTGTCGGTGCCAGCTTTCTTCTCGAACCATCATGAAAGTTAACTTAACGTAGATTAAAGGAAATTAAACTGTCAGTAAATCATTTGTCTATGCACTATACTGTTTATACACCCGGTTACACCGACTTTAACACTATCCATACAGACATTCGCCCTAAAGAAATCAGTCTGCATGATAAATATTGTTGCAAACACCATACCCTGGAGAATAAGACATTACGTAGGCACAACTAATATAAAAAAACAAAATCATCAAAATTTATCTAAAATGTGAGAAAACATTGTGCAAAAATAAACAAGACAATTATATGTAAGAACACGCACGAATAAAAGAGAACACAGAACACTATATATATGTAATAAATATATAATAATACACGAGTTTGATTCCCTTTGGCCGGCGTTGGTCCGTCAGAAGGCAACTTTAAAACAATAAGCTCCTGGCTAATTCAACTACCCACTAGACATGATACCATAAGGCAGGCTGTCACGTGGCTCAATTGTGAGAGCCAGTGCCAGACATCTAATGTAATAAATCCACGGGATGTTTCATCAGATTTCATTTAATATTTCCCGAGCTCATATTAATCATTTTCTGCAAATATTAAAACGGACTCATTTGTGGTAGCGCGTGAGTCGACTTAAGCATGAAATGAAGGCGGCCAAGAGGGAATCTAATAGTGAAGGTATTAAACTGACAATAATGCAAGCAGAAACTGACATTACCTTATTTAGGTTCTACACTCGAATTCATTATCTGCCATAAACACAAGTTCAGACAAATAATTATAGTCTCCAAGTAGGCGTGTGTGCGTGTGCGTGCGTGTGCGTGTGCGTGTGCGTGTGCGTGTGCGTGTGGGTGTGCGTGTGGGTGTGGGTGTGGGTGTGGGTGTGGGTGTGTGTGTGTGTGTGTGTGTGTAGTGTATGTGTGTGTGGGTGTGTGTGTGTGCGTAGACGTGAGTAGAAGGGATTTTTGTTTGGCGCTTTTATTCCGTATAAATTAAAGAAAAATAAGACAACTAAAACGGAAGAAATTAAAGAAAACAACGAGTTCTGGTGTTTCTCAGGTGGCAGCGTACATATATACAATCAATATAATTGTCTTTACCCTTATCATCTCTCCACAGGTCACAGATGAACTCCACTGGCGAGGTGAGCCGTTACAAAGTGGAATATTAAAAGTAACACTCAATATCTAAAACACAACAAAAAATGGCGACAGCGTGTCGTCCTGGCGAGCCCCAGCGTGCCCTCTCTCTGTCTCAAGTGTTTCTCTGTGTCTCCATCTGTCTGTGGCGGGCTTCTCTTCAGGTGCGCGTTTTCACCTGTGCGAACTAGAGCCCGCGAAAAGTTACTTTACGAACTGCCCGTGCATTTTCTGCGCAGATATGCGTGCAATATTTTAAGGTGTCAATATTATTTTCCAGAACCATTTTCAACTGGTTTTGTAAGCCCAGTATCCATAAGAAGGGTGACGCTCAGCGCAGGAGATCGTCTGCAAGGGTCACCTGCCTCACGCCACCCAGGAGACCAATTTCTGCTTCCCCATCTTCTATGCTCCAGTATGGATGCCCGACTGCAAATTCGATCACGACAATACGATATCAAAGAATCTTCAGCTCATATAGCAATTATAATGATGATAATAAGATGATAATAAATGTCAGTAGTTCCTCTAATATTTATCTCTGCATAGTAGTAAACACCGTGTCTTCCCAAGTATTAAAGCAAGGAAAGCAAAATAGAATAAGAAAGGCACGAAAATATAAAAATATCGTCATGAGATAGAAAGGTCTTCTCATTTCCATTGGAATTGCTCATGATAATTCTATGGATAACACAAACCGAGTTTCAAATACATCCATTTCATAGATTATAGTCTATGTGAGTATTCATTCTCAATTGTGATATACTAGATGATACATCCTAATGACCATGAGCCTAATCTTTTAAAGCTTGTTCACGCCTGTTAGAAAATAAAGGATCAAGCTATAAAAATAAGTTATATGATGTGAAAGTAAATAAAAAAACAGTAATCTGCGGACCAAACTAAACAAAAAAACAGTAATGAAAAACCGAACATATTGACATATTTGATAAAGTGTGAATGGATCGTGAATCACTTTGAATGGACTCTGGCAAGTAGTGCTGAGCGTATTGCCAGAGCCAGACAACCGGAATTTACAACTCATGTTGATCACCTGAGAATATGCCATGAAGCACTGAATCCTTTGTTCGTCGTCGTCTCGAATGACTGGCACTCTCTTTTTGGCAGCAGTATACAAGCTCATGACTACAGAAGCAACTATCAAGCCACGTAGTTCCAGAAGCAGCTCCAACATTCACATGATCTTATAAACACAGATGGAAATGAGTGGCTGCGTTTAGTTACCAACTTGCGTTATATAGAGAGGCACTGTTTTCTAAACACCACTAAGAGAACGTAAGACTCAGAACAGAACAGAATTTATCAAGCACACTCTTGGCTATAAAGTACGGCATATGTAAGAGCTATCTTCTCTGCCTAGCAGATTGTTCCCCAGGTGCTGAGCTCATCAGGCAGAGTTGTAAGCAATATTGTAAATAACACCTACATGGAGATATGTTACTAGGGGGAGTTATACATCAATTTTATGATAAACTAAGTGGACCGACTAGCTGTAGCAGCGTGCAATGCAACAGGCAAATTGTCGACATAGATCTCGGAATACCTGTTGCTGAAATCTCAAGAGTTGTCATAAATTCTAGTTAGGGAAATTTAGCCGGCTTTACACACACACACGCCTAGAAGACTGGATGCTTTAGTATATGGAACTAAGGTTAATTTACATACAAAACATTTCCTCATTATTCTTATAACACGCGCACCCGACATGTAAAAACGTCACATTATTTAAAGACCTACAGGAAATGCAGACCATTATAACTCCATAAGGAGATACAGTGGCTGGTCTACCGAGCTATGAAATGCAGTATCCTTAATGCTAGCCGGACCGAGGACATACTGATGCCACTCTGAAGAGCATGTTCAGCGTTGTGAGTCAGCACGTCTCTTTCACCACCTTATTAGATCTTTCAACCATCCCATTAGCTTGTGGGTGACATGCAATGGTAAGATGAGTCTTAGTTTTGACAATATCACATACCTGAGTAAATAATCTATTAGTAAACTCACACCCACCATCCATTCAGGTATTGTAAGGACCAAAAATTGTTAGAAAGTCATTAATATAAGCTTCGGCAATCACCTCTGCTTCCTTAAATGGGACTTGGAATCAATTGTAAAAAACCAAGTACGATGGTCAATCAAAACAAGAATATACCTATATCCACCATTCGACTGGCCACAATCCACAAGATCAGCTGACAACTTTCTTGAAAATGGAGCCGATAATTTGGGGCAGCAGCCAAAGGGGGCCCTATGTGGAGTAATTTTCTTTTTCTCGCGATGATAAGTTGCAAAATAAGAAGTAGAATATAATCTTTAAATATCCTCACGAATAAATAGGAAATAAAATAGTCCCTTAACTTTGATAGGTCCGAAATATACCAGGATGGGAATACACTGGTTATGTGCAAGTTTGCCAGCTGTACGTAATGAACGTGGAACTACCAACTGATGCACTACATGTCCAGGTAACTCACGGATGTGATAAAGAAAGCCATTCTGCAAAGAAAATTCCTCCAGGGTTAAAGGTAGCTTTTTTTTGCACGCTCCTTTCCTCTAGATACCCAATAATCTCTAAAAGCAATGGGTCTTTAATTTGTTCCTCCCGCATTGCAATCGGGTCAACATCGGCAAGATCGACTTGCCCTATAGCACGAGATAACATATCAGTGTTTTTAAGTTGGACTCCGTTATAGACGATCTAAATTGGTAATGGGAGAGCCTACAGGTCAGTGACATACGAGGACTTTTTGTCTTCCTCGTAAAAACATAAACCAATGGGCGATGATCAGTATAGACGATAAATTGTCTACCATAAATGTAAGGATCAAATGCCCTTACTCCTTCTACCACAGCCAGAGCTTCGGCATCTGTTGCAGAATAGCGTGTTTTGGCTTCCTCGGGAAGTTTACGGGAAAAGTATGCAACTGCAGCAGGATTACCATCAGCGTCCCTCTGCATTAAACAAGCACCAATAGCTGTTTGCGACGCATCTGTATGTACCTCAAAGGGATCGTTAAAACGAGGTTTCTGTAATATAGGCGCAGAGGCTAGCTTACCCTTTAAAGACTGAAATGCTTCCTGCTCACGAGTACCCCAACTGGAATGGGAAGATTCTTCTTTAAAAGCAGGTTTTCAATGGTGCTGCTATAGCAGCATATTTAGGTATATGTTTCCTAAAGAAACCAGAAGCGCCAAGAAAACGGCGCACGCCCTTTGGGAGTCTTGCGGAGGTGGCATGTTCACAATGCTACGTACCTTGTCAGGGTCTGGCAATATACCTTCAGGGGTCACTTTAAATCCAAGGAATCGAAACTCCTGCACTGCAAACTCGCATTTTGACATGTTAAGCTTGAAACCAGCATTATCAAGAACTCTTAGCGTTTCCTCAAGCTGTACAAGATGTGATGCGAAATCAGGGCTGTAAACTACAACATCATCTAAATAAGTGTAAAGTGTGGGCCAAGTGGGCATCCTGGGAAAGTATCATATTCATAGGTGCGTTGGAATGTTGTTGGTGCTGTGGAAAGCCCAAAAGGCATTCGGCGAAACTGAAAAAGACGGTAGCCGTCGCTGAAAGCAGTTTTAGGCTTATCAGAAGGATCTACAGCCACTGACCAGTATGCAGAACGGCTATCAAGAAGGGAAAAGACCTGAGTGTCTCTGAGCTCATCCATTAAGCTCATCAATCTCTTGAAGAGATGGTGTATCAGCAATAGTCACTGCATTTAAGTTACGGTAATCCACGCAGAAACGCAAGGTCCCATCTTTCTTTTTGACTAACACTACAGGAGATAGCCATGGAGATGTTGATGGTTCAATAATGCCAGCTTTAATCATGTCATCACATTCTTTACGGATCTTTTGTTTAGCTGACTCTGGTAGACGCCACTGCCTAGTGCATATTGGATTTGTATCTTTCGTCATGATCTTATGAGTTACACCAGGAACTAAGCCTACTTGTGTCTTATCCCCTGAGAAGAGAGATGGAACTTAGCTAGTAACAGTTCTTCTAATCGTCAAATGTTTCGAGTTAAGATGCACCGCCCAGCGATGGTCCAGCAAATAACATCCTCACTGTCTGCTTCAACTAGTGCTAATTCCGCCATTGCACTTGCTTCTAAAGCAGCATCAATTTTTCCCACAGTATCACTCTCGGGCAACAAAGAACACAATTCATCATCTACCCAAGTAGGTGCATTCGGCCAGCTGGAAGACCATGCTCTCTATCAAACTCGTCCTCTTCCCACACAAAATCAGCAACTTCATTCCGATCATCCAAATCAACAGCAGCTCTTTCTGAAATAGTAATATTTTCTTTAGCACCATCAGCATTGAAAAGTTGAACCTCCTCTGCTATACAAAAATGAGACCCATTACGCAATGTAACAGGTTTAGAAGACAAATTCACAACAAAAACTGAACATTTAGCATCCCTTGGAACCACGAGGGTTCGGGGTACGTCCAGTGCAGTAGTGCAGCTGGATATCAAAACCGATTTCCCACGTAGATGGGGAGATAGGTGACAATTAACATACATACCAGTATGAGCTGGACAAACCGTCGTGCGAGTTGGAGCCAAACGAACAACAGGGGGATGCACAATATATTGCTTGCAAAATGATACGAGTTGGTAAATGATTCACCCTTCTCATACTGCAATGGATAAACGGCATTATCGAGATGAAGATACGCTTCCTGAGTAGAGGCATCATGTATGATCTTATAATCTATTCTGCGCAACAGATCAACTCCGACAAGAAGATCACCTGGAAAGGATACATTATCAACAACAATAACCCTATGAATTAATCGTTTCCCAGATTTTATCCAAATCTCAATATCCAACTCTTCAACCACAGGAAGCTCTTTCCCCGAGACTCCTCTAAGACCTCGAGCTGCAATAAAAGTCCTACG
>BOPN01003203.1:91242-93742 GCA_017312705.2 Penaeus japonicus | reverse complement strand
CCTCTCTCTGTCTCTCTCTCTCTCTCTCTCTCTCTCTCTTTCTCTCTCGCTCTCGCTCTCTCTCTCGCTCTCTCTCTCTCCTTCCTCCTCCTCCCTCCCTCTCCCTCTATGCCTCTCTCTCTCTTCCCCCTCCTTCCTATCTCTCTCTCTTCCCCTTCCCTCTCCCCCCTCTCTCTCTCTCACTCTCTCTCTCTCTCTCTCTCTCTCTCTCTCTCTCTCTCTCTCCCTCCCTCCCCTCCCCTCCCCTCCCCTCCCCACCCCTCTCCTCCCCTCCCTCCTCTCTCTCCCTGTCTGCCTCTCTCACTCTCTCTCTCTCTCTCTCCCTCCCTCCCCCTCCACCCATCTTTCAAATCTGTTTCGTCTCTCTCTCTCTCTCTCTCTCTCTCTATTCTTCCTTCTTTTTTAAATAGGCTAACATTTTCACCCTCCAGCGACCGGCGACGTTCGACTCTCCTTTATGACTCTCAACTGGAGCGTCTCGTGACTTTCCGGGATAATCAGCCGGTCGACTCGCTTGACCCGACCCGACCCGACACACGACTTCATGTGGAGGTCGGACATTTCGGTGATGACGATGGAAGAAGCGTATTTGATAAACTTCGGTGTAGAGTGGGTGAGGATAATGGAATAGGTGTTTGGGAGAGAATGATGATGACGGTGATAATAGGTGTTGATAGAAGAGGTGTTTGGGATAGGCTGATGATAATGATGATAGGAATAATGATGATAATGAAATAGGTGTATGGGTTAAACGTTGATATACTTTCAGCGATTATAATGATCATAATGATATGATGATACTTTTAATAATATATGGATATGATGATGATAATAGTTATAATATATCATATTATCAATACGATGATAATCATGCAATTACAGGTGATTAAAGTGGGCGGTGATATATATTCAATAACAATGAACAAATATATAAAGTGTATGTGATGTCAAACAGCGACATACCGTAATTTTGCAGAGTGGGAATTTTTTTTTCTCAATAATGAGCAAGTGTAAAATGCAATAAAAATATCAAACGCGCAGACTGAATTTAGAATATGATTTGACTTCCGCTTTGTTGACTAATTCCGTTGCTGTACATCAATTATCGTTGTTTTTTTTTCCTCCTCTCTCATCTCGAAAATATTGGAGTGTCAGAACCAAGCTATCTGCATATATTCACGTTGCGAAAGATGTATAAAAATGATGTTAGATTTTTAAAAATCTTAGTGTATATATATCTTAGTGTATTTCATGGCCTCGCATCTTCTTTTCTCTTAATTAGGGGAACCATTTTCTTTTTGCTGTTTCGGATTTTTTTGGCTAAACTTTTCGAACTTATACACTTTATTTTTGCATCTCGAAGATCTCAAAGCTGAAACAAACTCACCCGTTATTTTTTTTTTTATAAGTTACTGGCAAAAAAGGAAATATCTACTTAAAATGTGGGATATGTTTCTGTTTGTATATCGTATTTAAAAGGATAAAGATTAGACGTGTTTCTAGGGCGGTGAATAGCACGTTTTTTTCCAATTCTGATTTCAATATTTTTTCTCGGAATTGCTCAGATTTCAAGAATTTTCGAAATTCGTGTTTTTCATTTGTTACGTATGAGAAATTTGAATCAGAATGAAAATTAATTTAAAATGAAAATTTAGATAGAGAGAAAAAAAAACTGAACTCACGAAATTACTTGAAAAGACCGACAGGGTAGTTTTAAGAAATCGGCTGCCAAAGGTTTGATACAAAACAGGGTAATTATAAAGGCTTTTGGGGACGCAAAGGCCATATCCCTAGCTGCCTTTTTTGCCAAAATCGTGCTTCTCAAAACACCACACGCACAAGAAATCCGACGGCGGATGTGCGGGTGGCTGTGCAACGGCTCTCGGTGGCACTGGAGTTGATGGCACGACGCTGCGAAATGAATAATACCCGAAAATAACATATGGTACATATTGTGGTATTTCGAGACATAAATATATAAAGATGAAATATATACCAACTAGATGTAATATCTATTTAAAGAACATGTTTGCTATTTATGTAATATAAATCATATTCTTGATGTATATCACAATTTAATGTTATGATCCAATATGGAATACCTAAGATGCATATGATATATAAACACACACACACACACACACATATACATATTATATATATATATATATATATATATATATATATATATATATATATATATATATATATATATATATGTATGTATATGTATATATATATATTTATTTATTTATCTATACATATTCATGTATTCATACATGGCCAGAGTAGTCAATATCTGGGTATATTAGAGTAGAGTAAGCGATTTAGAAACCAAACAGATTTTCGAGGAAGGCAACAAAGGTGCTGTTGGGCCTGAAACACCAAAGTCCGTCATTACGCTTGTAGTAATGGAAGGAGACGCACGGTCCTGCGCCACCTGTTGAATAGATACATTAACTGAAACATAACTATTTGACATTATGGCTAATAGAAAAAA
>BOPN01003203.1:73742-76242 GCA_017312705.2 Penaeus japonicus | reverse complement strand
GTATATGTATATGTATATGTATATGTATATGTATATGTATATGTATATGTATATGTATATGTATATGTATATGTATATGTATATGTATATGTATATGTATATGTATATGTATATGTATATGTATATGTATATGTATATGTATATGTATATGTATATGTATATGTATATGTATATGTATATGTATATGTATATGTATATGTATATGTATATGTATATGTATATGTATATGTATATGTATATGTATATGTATATGTATATGTATATGTATATGTATATGTATATGTATATGTATATGTATATGTATATGTATATGTATATGTATATGTATATGTATATGTATATGTATATGTATATGTATATGTATATGTATATGTATATGTATATGTATATGTATATGTATATGTATATGTATATGTATATGTATCTGGAATCTTCGCGAGTTCCCTTTCGTTCAGCATGTTCCTCAAAGCACTGGAATCTTCGCGAGTTCCCTTTCGTTCACGGCCATGCCACGTGATCCTCCAAGCACTGGAATCTTCACGAGTTTCCTTTCGTTCACGGCCATGCCACGTGATCCTCCAAGCACTGGAATCTTCTGAGGATTTCCTTTCGTTCACGGCCATGCCACGTGATCCTCCAAGCACTGGAATCTTCGCGGAGTTCCTTTCGTCCCAGCCATCCAACGATCCTCCAAGCACTGGAATCTTCACAGTTTCCTTTCGTTCACGGCCATCCCGTGATCCTCGAAACACCGAAGGAATCTTCGCGAGTTCCCTTTCGTTCACGGCCATGCCACGTGATCCTCCAAGCACTGGAATCTTCACGAGTTTCCTTTCGTTCACGGCCATGCCACGTGATCCTCAAACACTGGAATCTTCGCGAGTTCCCTTTCGTTCAACGTGATCCTCCAAGCACTGGAATCTTCGCGAGTTCCCTTTCGTCCACGGCCATGCCACGTGATCCTCAAGCACAGAGTCTTCGCGAGTTCCCTTTCGTTCAACGTGATCCTCCAAGCACTGGAATCTTCGCGAGTTCCCTTTCGTTCACGGCCATGCCACGTGATCCTCCAAGCACTGGAATCTTCACGAGTTTCCTTTCGTTCACGGCCATCCCACGTGATCCTCCAAGCACTGGAATCTTCACGAGTTTCCTTTCGTTCACGGCCATGCCACGTGATCCTCCAAGCACTGGAATCTTCGCGAGTTCCCTTTCGTTCAACGTGATCCTCCAAGCACTGGAATCTTCGCGAGTTCCCTTTCGTTCACGGCCATGCCACGTGATCCTCCAAGCACTGGAATCTTCACGAGTTCCCTTTCGTCCACGGCCATCCCACGTGATCCTCCAAGCACTGGAATCTTCGCGAGTTCCCTTTCGTCCACGGCCATGCCACGTGATCCTCCAAGCACTGGAATCTTCGCGAGTTCCCTTTCGTTCCAGCAATGATCCTCAAGCACTGGAATCTTCGCGAGTTCCCTTTCGTTCACATGCTTCCCGTGATCTCCAGCTGCTGGAATCTTCGCGAGTTCCCTTTCGTTCACGGCCATGCCACGTGATCCTCCAAGCACTGGAATCTTCGCGAGTTCCCTTTCGTCCACGGCCATGCCACGTGATCCTCCAAGCACTGGAATCTTCACGAGTTCCCTTTCGTCCACGGCCATCCCACGTGATCCTCCAAGCACTGGAATCTTCACGAGTTCCCTTTCGTCCACGGCCATCCCACGTGATCCTCCAAGCACTGGAATCTTCACAGGATTTCCTTTTCGTTCTGACTTGTACCACGTGATCCTCCAAGCACTGGAATCTTCACGAGTTTCCTTTCGTTCACGGCCATGCCACGTGATCCTCCAAGCACTGGAATCTTCGCGAGTTCCCTTTCGTTCACGGCCATCCCACGTGATCCTCCAAGCACTGGAATCTTCGCGAGTTCCCTTTCGTTCACGGCCATGCCACGTGATCCTCCAAGCACTGGAATCTTCACGAGTTTCCTTTCGTTCACGGCCATGCCACGTGATCCTCCAAGCACTGGAATCTTCGCGAGTTCCCTTTCGTTCAACGTGATCCTCCAAGCACTGGAATCTTCGCGAGTTCCCTTTCGTTCACGGCCATGCCACGTGATCCTCCAAGCACTGGAATCTTCACGAGTTTCCTTTCGTTCACGGCCATGCCACGTGATCCTCCAAGCACTGGAATCTTCGCGAGTTCCCTTTCGTTCAACGTGATCCTCCAAGCACTGGAATCTTCGCGGATTCCTTTCGTTCACGGCCATGCCACGTGATCCTCCAAGCACTGGAATCTTCGCGAGTTCCCTTTCGTTCACGGCCATGCCACGTGATCCTCCAAGCACTGGAATCTTCGCAGGTTCCATATGAATATATATATGTATATTTATAAATGAGAGAGAGAGATTCCATAACACCCTCCTCCTTATCTTCCACCCTCTCCGGCTTCAAAGATACACAACCTTTTTCCCAGTATCACCGAATCCCCAACCGTCCGCCCA
>BOPN01003203.1:53742-63742 GCA_017312705.2 Penaeus japonicus | reverse complement strand
GCCATCCTCAGCATCCTTCCACCATTAGGAATGAGAGATGAGCCTCAGCATTTCGGATCCGGCCAGTTAACTAATGGCGACCAGCATCCCTCTCAGAGGTGGACCCGCCGCGCCGCGACACGAAGAGTTGCGAAGCGACGAAGAGACTCCTAATACCCGTTACGCCCCTCAAATTGTCTTGCTGAAAACGACTTCGTCTTTATACCTGTCTGTTTTTATTTTTTTTTATTTTATTATTATTTTTTTTTGCGTGTGTGTGTGTGTGTGTGTGTGTGTGTGTGTGTGTGTGTGTGTGTGTGTGTGTGTGTCTGTTCAGACGTATGTACACAATGCACAAACGCACTAACTTCTTGGCGAATCAAATGAAATACTGTGAGAGAAGGGAAGTAATCTAGTTTAATCTAGTTTGACTCGAAATATCACGGATTTAAAGTTTCCTTCCTCCCTTGCCAGTATTTTATATTTCCACACACGCAAACATGAACTCTTTCTCTCTTTCTCTCTCTCAGACACACATACAGATCTACATGTTTGTTTGTGTGCGTGAGTTTGTGACCGGATGTTTGTATTTGTGCGCTTTAATGCAAAGATTATAGCCATCCATAATTTAATGCAGATAAGGCCAACTCACAGTCTTTTCACCAAACGATGCATTTCATCTTGCTTTTAGACACGCAAAATCCTCTTGCAACTTGCATGACAGAAACGCAATCAGTCGGGTCATGAATTTACACTTTTTTATCTTATTTTCTGCATAAGAAATTTCTGATGATGCTTTGTAAGTGTTAAACTAATTATGTTCCCACCATACATAATCACATACATTCTTACAATATGCATATTCTAAAAAATGTTGACTGACTGAACATCAACACACATGATATACACATGACACACATGATAATGCATTTTGCAATACAAACATACATGAGCGCAGACAAGCTTGGTCTGGAGTATTTTCGATTCCTGCAGTATAAGTTATGGTTGTCTCCTGAACCGGAATTTATATTTTCATGCTGCAATATAACAACTTGGGATGTCCCTTTGCTTTTACATCACAGGAAGTAATCTATTTGATTGCACTCCGTGACGTATGATATTGATTTGGAATTTATCAAAAACTGCTCCAATTTAGGGATAAGAATTACGTCTCTCTATCATCTATATCTATGTATTAATTTACATATCTATCTAGTCACACACACACACACACACACGCCCATACACCCTTCACACTCAAACCCACATCCACATCCACATCCACACCCTTCACACCCACACCCACATCCACACACACACACACACATATGTATATATGCATATATGTATATATATATGTGTGTGTGTGTGTATTCGTCTAGGTGTAGTAGGTGTGTGCGTGTATGTGTATATGCAAAGATACCATATCATAAAGATTCTCCATTTCGAAGTTTTGAACGTCCGCGTTGTATCAGTAGTGACCTCTGGTGTGAAACAGTGAAACTGAGCTGTGACGTAGTTGCGACGCAGCCAATCAACAGTGTGTTGTGGATGGATGGACCAATAGGAGTGAAACTTTGAAATTGTTCGAACGAGTGGTATGAGGTCTTTAACAGACAATATAAAAATGTATCCATCTAAATTATCAAGGTATCAGCATTGCATTTCACTAAAAAAGAAAGAACATTAAATATATTTATCCGATTCATAGAAATTATTCACAGGAAGTAATTAATAAGCGTGATGAATACTACCATTAATCTAAGGCTAAGTTTTAAAACGAACTTTCGAACATATTCGCTCAACAACGGGATTACTTTTGAAAGGTGGTGGCTGTTATTTTCTGCAACAAATTGCAATCCCAACAAAGGTACGGTCTGCCATCCATATCCATCGCCACCCAAGGGAAATTGAAAGGTATTTCATTAACTTACAATAATAGTCAAAATACTTACATTGCAATTTGATACGTATGCAGTTCTCTTATAAAGTTTAAATTCAGTTTATATAGTTTCTGTAGCTTAATTTTTTTTGATAATCTCTCCTGAAGGTATTTGATTAGCCAATATTAGCATTAGTGTTGTATTGCTATATATATCTTTGTAAACGTTTAACTAAGAAAGGCATCTATGTTCGGCAAAATAGAGCCTGACTTATCTGATTTGTTAATTCAGTTTTCAAAAAGTACTCTTTATTGGCCTAACTGCAAAATCCGTACTAATAAAACTATTAGATACGTTTTCTTATTAAAATATATTCATAAACATACCCGACATTCCTATTTATTCTCGATGATAGATAATTAAACTCATGAATTTAGTAAAGATCTTAATGATTAGCAGGTATTATCAATAGGCCATGTTGAGGAATAAAATAAATGTCGAGTTTTATAGTCTCTCTCTTGATAACTAACTATATGTGGTGAAGGATTTGTTGGTCTTGGACAGGGCGCCAAGGGTAACAGCTATCCTTTATTGCATTGTTTATTCCCTTGTAAACATTTGCTTGCACCATTATCCTTCGCTTGCACAGCTCAACTTATATAACGGTAATCGTTATTTCGCTTCCTTTATAAAGTAATGATGTTTATTTATCTGTATACTCATGTATTCTAGAAAACATCCAAAGTATTTTACAAGTGCAAATACAAAATGATTACCTCTTGTTCATTAATATGGGTGTTTATAACTACTGCTTGATCTTTAATTAAGTATGAAGGTATTTAGTCATGAAAATCATCTCTATTAACAATCCACGTTTGATTGTCTTTATTATTGCAAAAAACAACAACTCAAGTATTTGTATATAAAGAGCAAAACATGAATTGATTATTCTATTGTCATTTTACCATGAAATAATTATTTGTCACATGTACATTTCATTTTGATAAAATATTTATACTCCAGGTAACAGGCACCGCTAAGAAGAATACTTATATGATTTGAATAAGTATACTACTTGTGATGTATTTATCTACATTTTACTTTAGAATTTAAACATGCGTAGAAAATATTTATACCACATTCATAGATTCATGCTTTCAGTGAGATAGCTACTGCATCCCACGCCAACACAGCACTGATGGGTCTCCCTCACCACTGATGGGTCTCCCTCACCACTGATGGGTCTCTCTCACCACTGATGGGTCTCCCTCACCACTGATGGATCTCTCTCACCACTGATGGGTCTCCCTCACCACTGATGGGTCTCCCTCACCACTGATGGGTCTCCCTCACCACTGATGGATCTCTCTCACCACTGATGGGTCTCCCTCACCACTGATGGGTCTCTCTCACCACTGATGGGTCTCTCTCACCACTGATGGGTCTCTCTCACCACTGATAGGTCTCTCTCACCACTGATGGGTCTCCCTCACCACTGATGGATCTCTCTCACCACTGATGGGTCTCCCTCACCACTGATGGGTCTCTCTCACCACTGATGGGTCTCTCTCACCACTGATGGGTCTCTCTCACCACTGATAGGTCTCTCTCACCACTGATGGGTCTCCCTCACCACTGATGGATCTCTCTCACCACTGATGGGTCTCCCTCACCACTGATGGGTCTCTCTCACCACTGATGGGTCTCTCTCACCACTGATGGGTCTCTCTCACCACTGATGGGTCTCCCTCACCACTGATGGGTCTCCTTCACCACTAATGGGTCTCCCTCACCACTGATGGGTCTCTCTCACCACTGATGGGTCTCTCTCACCACTGATGGGTCTCTCTCACCACTGATGGGTCTCCCTCACCACTGATGGGTCTCTCTCACCACTGATAGGTCTCCCTCACCACTGATGGGTCTCCCTCACCACCGATGGGTCTCCCTCACCACTGATGGGTCTCTCTCACCACTGATGGGTCTCCCTCACCACTGATGGGTCTCCTTCACCACTGATGGGTCTCCCTCACCACAGATGGGTCTCTCTCACCACTGATGGGTCTCCCTCACCACTGATGGGTCTCTCTCACCACTGATGGGTCTCCCTCACCACTGATGGGTCTCTCTCACCACTGATGGGTCTCTCTCACCACTGATGGGTCTCCCTCACCACTGATGGGTCTCTCTCACCACTGATGGGTCTCCCTCACCACTGATGGGTCTCTCTCACCACTGATGGGTCTCTCTCACCACTGATGGGTCTCTCTCACCACTGATGGGTCTCTCTCACCACTGATAGGTCTCCCTCACCACTGATGGGTCTCCCTCACCACTGATGGGTCTCCCTCACCACCGATGGGTCTCCCTCACCACTGATGGGTCTCTCTCACCACTGATGGGCCTCTCTCACCACCGATGGGTCTCTCTCACCACCGATGGGTCTCCCTCACCACTGATGGGTCTCCTTCACCACTAATGGGTCTCCCTCACCACTGATGGGTCTCTCTCACCACTGATGGGTCTCTCTCACCACTGATGGGTCTCTCTCACCACTGATAGGTCTCCCTCACCACTGATGGGTCTCTCTCACCACTGATAGGTCTCCCTCACCACTGATGGGTCTCTCTCACCACTGATGGGTCTCTCTCACCACCAATGGATCTCCCTCACCACTGATGGGTCTCCCTCACCACTGATGGGTCTCCCTCACCACTGATAGGTCTCCCTCACCACTGATGGGTCTCTCTCACCACTGATAGGTCTCCCTCACCACTGATGGGTCTCTCTCACCACTGATGGGTCTCTCTCACCACCAATGGATCTCCCTCACCACTGATGGGTCTCCCTCACCACTGATGGGTCTCTCTCACCACTGATAGGTCTCCCTCACCACTGATGGGTCTCTCTCACCACTGATAGGTCTCCCTCACCACTGATGGGTCTCTCTCACCACTGATGGGTCTCCCTCACCACTGATGGGTCTCTCTCACCACTGATGGGTCTCCCTCACCACTGATGGGTCTCCCTCACCACTGATGGGTCTCCCTCACCACTGATGGGTCTCCCTCACCACTGATGGGTCTCCCTCACCACTGATGGGTCTCCCTCACCACTGATGGGTCTCCCTCACCACTGATGGGTCTCCCTCACCACTGATGGGTCTCCCTCACCACTGATGGGTCTCCCTCACCACTGATGGGTCTCCTTCACCACTAATGGGTCTCCCTCACCACTGATGGGTCTCCCTCACCACTAATGGGTCTCCCTCACCACTGATGGGTCTCCCTCACCACTAATGGGTCTCCCTCACCACTGATGGGTCTCCCTCACCACTGATGGGTCTCCTTCACCACTAATGGGTCTCCCTCACCACTGATGGGTCTCCCTCACCACTGATGGGTCTCCCTCACCACTGATGGGTCTCCCTCACCACTGATGGGTCTCCCTCACCACTGATGGGTCTCCCTCACCACTGATGGGTCTCCCTCACCACTGATGGGTCTCCTTCACCACTAATGGGTCTCTCTCACCACTGATGGGTCTCTCTCACCACTGATGGGTCTCTCTCACCACTGATGGGTCTCCCTCACCACTGATGGGTCTCTCTCACCACTGATGGGTCTCTCTCACCACTGATGGGTCTCCCTCACCACTGATGGGTCTCTCTCACCACCGATGGGTCTCTCTCACCACTGATGGGTCTCCCTCACCACTGATGGGTCTCCCTCACCACTGATGGGTCGCCCTCACCACTGATGGGTCTCTCTCACCACTGATGGGTCTCTCTCACCACTGATGGGTCTCTCTCACCACTGATGGGTCTCCCTCACCACCGATGGGTCTCTCTCACCACCGATGGGTCTCCCTCACCACCGATGGGTCTCTCTCACCACTGATGGGTCTCCCTCACCACTGATGGGTCTCTCTCACCACTGATGGGTCTCTCTCACCACTGATGGGTCTCCCTCACCACTGATGGGTCTCCCTCACCACTGATGGGTCTCCCTCACCACTGATGGGTCTCCCTCACCACTGATGGGTCTCTCTCACCACCGATGGGTCTCTCTCACCACCGATGGGTCTCTCTCACCACCGATGGGTCTCTCTCACCACTGATGGGTCTCTCTCACCACTGATGGGTCTCTCTCACCACTGATGGGTCTCCCTCACCACTGATGGGTCTCTCTCACCACTGATGGGTCTCCCTCACCACCGATGGGTCTCTCTCACCACTGATGGGTCTCTCTCACCACTGATGGGTCTCTCTCACCACTGATGGGTCTCCCTCACCACTGATGGGTCTCTCTCACCACTGATGGGTCTCCCTCACCACCGATGGGTCTCTCTCACCACTGATGGGTCTCTCTCACCACTGATGGGTCTCTCTCACCACTGATGGGTCTCTCTCACCACTGATGGGTCTCCCTCACCACTGATGGGTCTCTCTCACCACTGATGGGTCTCTCTCACCACTGATGGGTCTCCCTCACCACTGATGGGTCTCCCTCACCACCGATGGGTCTCCCTCACCACTGATGGGTCTCCTTCACCACTAATGGGTCTCCCTCACCACTGATGGGTCTCTCTCACCACTGATGGGTCTCTCTCACCACTGATGGGTCTCCCTCACCACTGATGGGCCTCTCTCACCACTGATGGGTCTCTCTCACCACCGATGGGTCTCTCTCACCACCGATGGGTCTCTCTCACCACCGATGGGTCTCTCTCACCACCGATGGGTCTCTCTCACCACTGATGGGTCTCTCTCACCACTGATGGGTCTCTCTCACCACTGATGGGTCTCCCTCACCACTGATGGGTCTCCCTCACCACTGATGGGTCTCTCTCACCACTGATGGGTCTCCCTCACCACTGATGGGTCTCCTTCACCACTGATGGGTCTCCCTCACCACAGATGGGTCTCTCTCACCACTGATGGGTCTCCCTCACCACTGATGGGTCTCCCTCACCACCGATGGGTCTCCCTCACCACTGATGGGTCTCTCTCACCACTGATGGGTCTCTCTCACCACCGATGGGTCTCTCTCACCACTGATAGGTCTCTCTCACCACCGATGGGTCTCTCTCACCACCGATGGGTCTCTCTCACCACCGATGGGTCTCCCTCACCACTGATGGGTCTCTCTCACCACCGATGGGTCTCTCTCACCACTGATGGGTCTCTCTCACCACTGATGGGTCTCCCTCACCACTGATGGGTCTCCCTCACCACCGATGGGTCTCTCTCACCACTGATGGGTCTCCCTCACCACTGATGGGTCTCCCTCACCACTGATGGGCCTCTCTCACCACTGATGGGTCTCCCTCACCACTGATGGGTCTCTCTCACCACTGATGGGTCTCTCTCACCACTGATGGGTCTCCCTCACCACTGATGGGTCTCCCTCACCACTGATGGGTCTCTCTCACCACCGATGGGTCTCTCTCACCACTGATGGGTCTCCCTCACCACTGATGGGTCTCCCTCACCACTGATGGGCCTCTCTCACCACTGATGGGTCTCCCTCACCACTGATGGGTCTCTCTCACCACTGATGGGTCTCCCTCACCACTGATGGGTCTCCCTCACCACCGATGGGTCTCTCTCACCACTGATGGGTCTCCCTCACCACTGATGGGTCTCCCTCACCACTGATGGGCCTCTCTCACCACTGATGGGTCTCCCTCACCACTGATGGGTCTCTCTCACCACTGATGGGTCTCCCTCACCACTGATGGGTCTCTCTCACCACTGATGGGCCTCTCTCACCACTGATGGGTCTCCCTCACCACTGATGGGTCTCTCTCACCACTGATGGGTCTCCCTCACCACTGATGGGTCTCTCTCACCACTGATGGGTCTCCCTCACCACTAATGGGTCTCCCTCACCACTGATGGGCCTCTCTCACCACTGATGGGTCTCTCTCACCACTGATGGGTCTCCCTCACCACCGATGGGTCTCTCTCACCACTGATGGGTCTCCCTCACCACTGATGGGTCTCCCTCACCACTGATGGGCCTCTCTCACCACTGATGGGTCTCTCTCACCACTGATGGGTCTCCCTCACCACCGATGGGCCTCTCTCACCACTGATGGGTCTCCCTCACCACTGATGGGTCTCCCTCACCACTGATGGGTCTCCCTCACCACTGATGGGTCTCCCTCACCACCGATGGGTCTCTCTCACCACTGATGGGTCTCCCTCTGCACTGATGGGTCTCCCTCACCACTGATGGGTCTCCCTCACCACTGATGGGTCTCCCTCACCACTGATGGGTCTCTCTCACCACTGATGGGTCTCTCTCACCACTGATGGGTCTCCCTCACCACCGATGGGTCTCCCTCACCACTGACGGGTCTCTCTCACCACTGACGGGTCTCCCTCACCACCGATGGGTCTCCCTCACCACTGATGGGTCTCCCTCACCACTGATGGGTCTCCCTCACCACTGATGGGTCTCCCTCACCACCGATGGGTCTCTCTCACCACTGATGGGTCTCCCTCACCACTGATGGGTCTCCCTCACCACTGATGGGCCTCTCTCACCACTGATGGGTCTCTCTCACCACTGATGGGTCTCCCTCACCACCGATGGGCCTCTCTCACCACTGATGGGTCTCCCTCACCACTGATGGGTCTCCCTCACCACTGATGGGTCTCCCTCACCACTGATGGGTCTCCCTCACCACCGATGGGTCTCTCTCACCACTGATGGGTCTCCCTCACCACTGATGGGTCTCCCTCACCACTGATGGGTCTCCCTCACCACTGATGGGTCTCCCTCACCACTGATGGGTCTCTCTCACCACTGATGGGTCTCTCTCACCACTGATGGGTCTCCCTCACCACCGATGGGTCTCCCTCACCACTGACGGGTCTCTCTCACCACTGACGGGTCTCCCTCACCACCGATGGGTCTCCCTCACCACTGATGGGTCTCCCTCACCACTGATGGGTCTCCCTCACCACTGATGGGTCTCCCTCACCACTGATGGGTCTCCCTCACCACCGATGGGTCTCTCTCACCACTGATGGGTCTCCCTCACCACCGATGGGTCTCTCTCACCACTGATGGGTCTCTCTCACCACTGATGGGTCTCTCTCACCACTGATGGGTCTCCCTCACCACAGATGGGTCTCTCTCACCACTGATGGGTCTCTCTCACCACTGATGGGTCTCCCTCACCACCGATGGGTCTCTCTCACCACTGATGGGTCTCCCTCACCACTGATGGGTCTCTCTCACCACTGATGGGTCTCTCTCACCACTGATGGGTCTCCCTCACCACCGATGGGTCTCTCTCACCACTGATGGGTCTCCCTCACCACAGATGGGTCTCTCTCACCACTGATGGGTCTCTCTCACCACTGATGGGTCTCCCTCACCACCGATGGGTCTCTCTCACCACTGATGGGTCAGTGGTGATGCCATGATGCCATGCCATTGGTGGTGGTGTGCTCCAAATAGGTGAGCTAGTCAAGCACCTAAGTCAAGTATCTTGTGATGTATACTCAAAAGTGAAAAACATTTTAATGTGTTTTATGGACAAAGGAAAATTATGTGTATGATGTAACTTTCACTTCGAGGAGTGGAATCGACCTGACACCACCCTCAATACTACAGAAAAATGGTCATCAACTCCACTATCAAGCTCCAAGGGTCCTTAACTACTTTCAAAAGAACTTTGAATGATTAGACTGTGGGTCCTGTCTTTTTCAAATTAGAAGATATGACAAAAGTATAACTGGAACTATCGACACTAGTGTGAATGAGTGTGCATTTTGACATTTGATGAAATGTCCGTATAAAGGAACTTTTTCCAGCCTAAAGCCAGTCTGGGAAGCAAAATAGACTTTGGAATATGGGGTAACTCGAAATCCTTAGTCCACCTAAGGTTGGCCTTCATGTTTAGAGGAATTGTAAGACGCATCTGATATGGTAAGTGTTATCAGAGAATGGTACAAAACGTGGTCAATGAATATGTATCAAAATTGGAAACAATTGTTTTAAAAGTGAAAATAATTATACATGATCGAACTTCTGTTAATAGAGAGTCGCACAGCCCTCTATGTGTATCCACTGATAAAAGTTAATTTCGTATATGATAATCGATTGATTGGAGTGATCCAT
>BOPN01003203.1:43742-46242 GCA_017312705.2 Penaeus japonicus | reverse complement strand
GGGAAATCCATAAATAGATAAGAGACAAAAAGAGCAAAAAAAACAAAAACAAAAAAAAAACAAGCAGACAATAACAACCAAACAAAAATATTGGGAGAAATAATGTCATTGCGCTGTATATATATATAAAAAATAAATATGAAATGATGACCGTATCGATATATACAAAATGATAAAAAAAAAAAAAAAAATGAATAAAAAAAAGTAAAAAGTCATATCTTACACGAAATACGCCTCCCCCCCACCCCCCACCCCATCCCGACCCCCACCCCCTAAAAACGCATCTCAGATAGTTGAATATTTGAATAACGGTAAAACATTTCGCGTCAGGCAAATCGAGGTGCAGACAGGCTGGTGTAGCCAGATGGTGTAACAGCTGGCACAGGCGGACATTGGTCTTAAGGTGTTGTTGTAGTAAGGGTAGTAACGGTCGTGGTAGTTCTTATATCGTTGTGGTTGATGTAGTTGTTGTGGTTGTTGTGGTTGTGAACTCGAGATTGTTATGATAGTGGGTTGGGTGTTGGCGCCCTTATGGGAATAACATTCGAAATATCTCCTCCTGAATTTTGTTGGGGATCTGTCGTCCCTTGGGAGTTAAAGCATAAACAAGTTTTGTTTTCCTTTTTCTAAGCTGATAGACTATGAGAACTTTTTCCCCCCTTTTCCATTAAAAAAAAGAAAATAATAATCACATCATAATGTCTGTCATCTTTGGGATCATTAATAACCGCGGATTCACGATCATTCAGTCTCTTCTCTTTCTCTTCCTTTACCCTCTTTCTCTCTCCTTCTCATTCCTTCCCCCCCCCCCCTTCATCACGCCTCCCTCTCCTCTTTCTCTCTCCTCTCATTCCTTCCCCTCCCCCCCCCTCTTCATCCCGCCTCCCTCTCCTCTTTCTCTCTCCTTCTCATTCCCTCCCCTCCCCCCCTCCCCCCCTTCATCACGCCTCCCTCTCCTCTTTCTCTCTCCTCTCATCCGCATCCCTCGCTTCACACTCCAGCATCCACCCGGATTCTTAACTATCCGCATTTCCCTTTCACAAAACCCGCAACCAACTTCCCGCCATTTGTTACCCTGCGACCCCTCCCTACCTCGGTGAGCAATGGCGGGAGAGGAAGTCGTTGGAATATGTTTGACAAAGGGCAGAGTGAACAGATGGAGAAGGACAACCGCCAAGGATGGGGAGAAGGAACTGGCGGGGTAGAATTACTCGCACAGACAGAGAGAGTGAACAAGCAGGGTGGAATTACTCGCACAGACAGAGAGAGTGTAATAACAGGGTAGAATGACTCGCACAGACAGAGAGAGTGTAATCACAGGGTGGAATTACTCGCACAGACAGAGAGAGTGTAATAACAGGGTGGAATTACTCGCACAGACAGAGAGAGTGTAATATCAGGGTAGAATTACTCGCACAGACAGAGAGAGTGTAATATCAGGGTAGAATTACTCGCACAGACAGAGAGAAGGAACTGGCGGGGTAGAATGACTCGCACAGACAGAGAGAGTAACCCGACAGGGTAGAATGACTCGCACAGACAGAGAGAGTGAACAAGCAGGGTGGAATGACTCGCACAGACAGAGAGAAGGAACTGGCAGGATAGAATGACTCACACAGACAGAAAGAGTAACCCGACAGGGCAGAACGACTCGCACAGATAGAGAGAAGGAACTGGCGGGGTAGAATGACTCGCACAGATAGAGAGAAGGAACTGGCGGGGTAGAATGACTCGCACTGACAGAGAGAGTAACCTGACAAGGCAGAACGACTCGCACAGACAGAGAGAGTGACCTGACAGGGTAGAATGACTCGCACTGACAGAGAGAGTAACCTGACAAGGCAGAACGACTCGCACAGACAGAGAGAGTGACCTGACAGGGTAGAATTACTCGCACTGACAGAGAGAGTGAACTGACAGGGCAGAACGACTTGCAAAGATAGAGATACTGATCTGACACAGTAAAACAACTTGCAAAAACAAATAAGGTGAATTATCACGCTGAAATAATCGACTGTGGGAGGTAAGATGAATTGGCAGGGAAGAACAACTGGCAGGGAAGAACAACTGGCAGGGACGGTCAGAGTAAAGTGGCTGGGGAAACCTAGCAAAGACAGATTGAGTGAAGCAGGCAAGCAAGGTCAAGTAGCAGAAGCAGGCAAGGTCAACTAGCAGGAGCAAGCAAGGTCAATTAACAAGAACAGGCAGGCAAGGTCATCTAGCAGGATCAGACAAATAAGGTAAACTAGAAGCAGGCAAATAAAGTGAACTATCAAAAACATCCAAGTAAAGACAACAAGCAAAAAAACAAGCAAGTAAGGTCAACCAGCAAAACCAGGTAGAGTGAACTACCAAGGGAGGCCAAATGGCACCGTGGACAGGCAGGATAAACATTGCCTCGCTGTGCTGTATCTATTCTGGTAAGGTCAACCTCTCATTTATTTAGAGGGCCGGGACCGGTTTTATCAACGGGTAAGTGCAAAGAATGAGAGGAGATACG
>BOPN01003203.1:6242-26242 GCA_017312705.2 Penaeus japonicus | reverse complement strand
CCTGTAGTACTACTATAGAGCAATGGTAGTAGTAGTAGTAGTAACCGGGGATATGGTATATATAAAACATCAAGCACACAAGAAGTCTGGCCATGAAGAGTCATTGCCATTGCCTGGGAAACGCTATTTTGCAAAAATAATTCCGGAGAACAGACCCTGTGCAAAAATTGGATGAACTCACTGCAATCCTTCTAGAAAACTGACTGCATGCGGGCTAATTGAACAGAAGGATCCTCGGAGAAGGTATTGTGGAGGCAACAAAATGCGATATCCGAGAGGCGCCAGGGTTCCTTTGGATATGAGCTGGTTACCAAGCAGGAGAAGCCCTCGTGCATGCTAGGAGTCAGGTATTTGGTGAAGAATATGAAGTGGTGTGAGAATGCAGTGTAGTTGCCTTTAATGCGATATAAAGTGCTTTATGATATCAGAATTAAAGGTTCACCTTTGCTCCATGTATTAGTAATACATGTGTAAGGTGGTCAGATGCTGCATCCCGCGCTCCCCGCGAGCAGGCGCGCTCTCTGCTCTCCTGTTCTGGCTGTCCTGGCCGGAGGACTGGACGTTGCCTGTCGCCTGTTTCTTTTTTTTAAATTTATTATCTTTCATTTTATTTTTTCGTCATTTTAGATTAGTTTCCCTTTTAACTGAAGTTTTCTGTAATTTATTTTATTTTATTTTTATATTACGAGACCTTGTATTGAATGTTTTTATATGTCACCACGTTTTATTTTTTGTGTTTTAATACTTTGTGAACTTTTATGGTCTCAATGTTTCTTTGATTTTATTTTAAATCTTAGGGGAAACGTTTTATGTATTTTATTTTTGCTTCGTTTTATTACTTTTAGTCTATATATTATGCTTTTTAGGATTTTATACATTTTGTTTTACATTTGTATCTTTCTTTTATGTTGCCTTTTTGCTGAATTTTATTTACAATATTCTTAAGATAATATGCCCCACGTCACCGAGGCAATGTTGACGTTTTTTTAAACAATAAAGCAGAGACGGTCAGACAGTCAACGAAGGTGTTTCCTTTATCCAGTCCTCCAGAGTAGTTAACCGGCTGTGTCGCCATTTTTGGATTATCTGTGTCGTGCCAAGGAAGTGAACAACGGGGATACGATCACGAAGACAAGAGTTAAGTACTGAAGTGCCTGACATTCTTTGCTTAGGAGCTGGACGTGATCTAAAAGAACATTTTTATTAAATCCTGATCAGACCTTTTTTTTATTGAACTTGGCTGGATTCCTTTTACCTAGTCTTTTTATACTTTGTGGTAGGAAGTCTGTGTTTTTTCATTTTAGTACACCAGACTGTTGTTTTCTTTTCTGCCGTATTTAGATTTTGTCAATTTTTAAGCCTTCAGCAGTGGCGTCAGATTTGCTGATCTAGCCTTTTGTTTTTATTGGTAAGTTTTCTCATTAGATACTCCACCGGGAGCATTCTTCTTTAGTTTTAGTGATACGCAGCTTTAATCATTTTAAGTGCCTTCTGCACATGTTTTGCCATTTTATATTTTACTAGTATTTTTCAATTAGTTTTAGAATTTTGTTTTAATAGGCTGAGCATCAGAAAGAGATTGTCACGCTGGAATACACCCATTTTACTGATTCAAATTCCCTCCCCCACGCTACCACTTTCAGGGTTTTGAATTGACAGGGGTTAGCCAGGCCCTTAGCGCTTGTTTCCCTGGCCAGCATCAAGGGAGGGCAAATAAGTTTTCACCTTTGACTTGATGAACTGGGACGGGGCCCCTGGGTTAATACGGACATCACACTACAGCACGTTTTTGGTGGCTTTTGCGGTGGGATATTCCAGTGCATGAGTTAACGCTCTTGATTAATCACTTTCTGATGTTGAGACGTCCAGTAATTTATTTTATATCATGCATGTCTTAAGTAGTTGGTGAGCCACTCGTTTTCTCATTTAATGTTTGTGTTTTATGTTTGTCATGTTTTTCTCATTTTACAGGTTTTCAGGCCTTACTTTTTAGTATTTTTTTAAGAGCTCGGCTTTCTTTTCCAGCTTTTATCCCCTCTCTTTCAGAGGTAGTTTGGTTTTTACTAATCGCCAGCTCGCCTAGCTAGTTTTATTGTGGCTCACTTAGTTTAGGATGTTTTCATTTTTATATTCTTAACCCTTTTACCCCCCAGCCAGTTCAGGTTTGCTGTGTGCAGCGTCGGTTGTTGTGCAGTCTGTTGTTATTGTTGGCTATTGTTCCTGTGGGTTGTGTTCTTTGACCTTGTGTTTTCAGTTCTGATACGTGTATTGTATCTGTCTCCCCGTTGGAGATTTGTCAGTTTCGTGCGTTTTGGGCATGCCGAACACGAGAGAGAGACAGGAAAGGTATCAGAGACTCCAACAGCGCCGAAACCTCCAGATGAGCAGCCAACCAACATCTCGTGAAGTCTCCCCGACACCCCAACGTTTGCCTGGTGGATCAAACCCTGACGTCCGTGAGGCAGTGCGGATGATGGAAGCCGAGGTCACCATGTTCGATCAAATCATGGAGAAGATTAACTCGCCGTAGCCGGCACGGGAGTACAAGGAGCAGAACGAATCCCGCTTACAACGCCATGAAGAAGCCCTTAGGGAACGGGATCTGAGGCCTGACGTAGAACAACCTGCCGAGAGGGAGCAACCCCAGCAACCGGTGAGGAGAGATGAGAGGGATGCCTTGATTGAGCAGCTCCGTAGCCAGCTCGAGGAGCGTAACAGGGAGCTGATTGAGTCTCGATGTCCACAGCAGGATCGCAGAGCTGCACCCCAAGAAAGTGCCCAAGACAGAGAGATAAGCGACCCGATGCCAACTCCAGCAGCGAGACCAGGAGCTAGCAGAAGTCCGTCGTACGCTTATAACAGCTCCAGCCCATCAAGCCATGACTGTGTGTCAAGGCCATCACCAGCCACCCATCATCAACGGCAGTCGTTCTCCGCCTTAGCCTCATCCTCGTAGCCGTCCGCAGACTCCAGTCCCACAGCCTGAATCGTACACACGTGAACAACGCCAACACAATCACCTTGCGCCCTGCCGCAGCAGTTCCAAGAGAGGAGCTACGCACCACAGCGCCATGGAAGTTCGGGAAATGCCTCCTCTCAGCCATCTAGCACGCCAGTCTCTTATGTATTTACGAAGGAAACAGTCCCACACTTCAAGGGAGACACTTCGGCATCGCAGCCCTTGAGGAAAAACCAGGCCATTGAAGGTTGGATACGGGCGATGGAGAACATCGTGGAGGCCAGCCACATCAGAGATGTTCATTCAGGCAGCCCGGGCAAACTGCAGAGGACCTGCAGAACTGATTATCAATTCCCCTCTCTTTGATAGCATTCACGAGTGGGAGACATTCAAAGCTGCGCTACGTAGTAAGTTCCGAGGCACCTACACTTCCTCGGACTTCTACAAGGTGCTGTATGATATACACATGGCACCTGACCAGGCTCCAATGGATTTTTTTCTCCAGCCTCTCCGAAGGGAACGTGTACCAGGGATACCGAGATCACCGCGAGGCCATTGGTGATCCTTCCGAACTAGTCAAGCGTGTTTTCTTGGGCAGCATCCCAACATGGCTGCGAGATCCCCCTTTCTCTCAAGGAGGATAGTAGTCCAACCCAACTAGCTGAAGCCGCCCAACGCATCTGGAATTCTCGCCATGGAATCAGACATAGTGAGGCCTTGCCACATGAGTATCCCAATGCTCCTAGTCGCCCTCCACGTGGCCGGGATCTATACGCCATGCCAGTTGCCACTGACTATCGGAGCCGATCGCCAGTTTCCCCAGGACCGGTTCGGTGGTGTGAACATCATCGAGTCAACACGCACAACACATCAGAATGCAGAGCTCGAGCTGAACTCCTTGATCCGCAGTCCCCACGCCGACGCTGCTACCAGTGCCGAGGTGCAGGCCACTTGGTGAGGGATTGCCCTTTCGCCCACGCCAGGGTGACCACGCTCCGGCAGCCGCTGGCGGATCTCAAGCACGGAGCACTTCCCAGGCAAGTTACACCCATCAAGAGGGTGACCGCAGCAGTAACCAGGACACAACTTACCGGACGGCCAGTCGTGGCACTCAATATTAATGATGCTACTCTCCTATGCTTCCTCGACACAGGGTCGGAAGTGACGATTCTTAAGCCTCAAGCCCTCAAGAGGATTGATCCTCATAACCACCTGCACAGGAGAGATACTGCGTGTATTCTACGAGGTGTATCAGGCCAATCAATTGAGACCTTGAGTGAGGTGACCCTTGTCTTCCACGTGAACTCGGATTTAGAGATACGCCATACAGTTATTGTGTGTGATGTAAGATTCCCTGGCGATGTTCTTTTGGGGATGGACTTCTTGCGGAAAACCACCTTTGGTCTCTCCTCTAACTCGCAGGATGATCACGCCTATTTAACCCTCGAAGGACATGAATTCTTGGTGAAGTATACTGACACCTGCTCGCTGCAGTTGAGCCTAGTAAGTTTGGCCCCACCAGTGCCTTCAAGTATTCAAGTCGGTTCTTCAACTGGTAATCCTGCGCCACCACGTGATACACCTACGGCTGTACACCTCCGCCAAACGACTGAGCTTCCCCCACATAGTGGACGTTTCTTGGAGGGTATTGTGGGTAGATCTGGCCCTACTGATGGTGACGTTTTATTCATACCCCAGGTACCAGCGGTTTCGGTATCACCCTGTGTACTTGTAACTGCAGCCAGTCGACAGTGCCCTGTGTGGGCAGTCAATAGCACAGCAAAGCCACTTCGTCTGACCCAAGGTACTCGCTTGGGAGTGGTAGCCGCCATCGAGGCTGTATACACAACAGGCACACCAGCTGCCACACCATTTGACCTGGCAGACACCAATGACCCTACTCCTGATCTAGTTGAACTCAGGGAAGACCACGACGGTGATGAGTTTCAGTGGGAGGAAGACCGGTTCGACAGAGAATTTGGTATAGAGGATTTTGGATATGATAGCACATTCGACACCCTGCCCAACGATCTTCCGCCATCACAAGCTCTTGCAGCAGTTGAAGCAGCCAGTGCTTTGGATTGCCCATCATTTGATACAGAATGTCTGATCCCAGACTTGGAACACCTGGATGAGGACCAGCGCAAGGAACTCCTAGCACTTATACACCGCTACAGTGTGCTTTTTGATGGAGGTGAAGATGCTGTGGGCCATATTCCAGATATTCAGCACAGGATTGATACAGGCGAAGCAGCACCTGTATGTACCAGGCAGTGGCGACTTCCCCAGGCCACTCGTCAAGTCATTCGAGAGCAGTGCGACACCATGCTTCAGAATGGTGTTATTGAACCCTCAACCTCACCTTGGCTGAGCCCTGTTGTTCTGGTGAAAAAGAAAGGTGGCTCACTTAGGTTCTGTGTGGACTACAGGAATTTGAACGCAGTGACAACAGCAGACACATTCCCCCTGCCAAGGATTGATGAACTTATTGATGAGCTAGGCCCATCTGACACGTTTACCACCCTTGATGCTAGAGCAGCATATTGGAGCGTAGAGGTCCATCCTGAAGATCGACCCAAGACAGCCTTCAGTGATGGATATCGGCTTTTCCAGTTCTGTAGACTTCCTTTTGGTCTTAGCACTGCACCTACCACCTTTCAGAGGACAATGAATTTTGTTTTATCGTCAGTCCTTGGGCATCACACATTGGCATACTTGGATGATGTGGTAGTTTATTCCAGAAGCTTCTCACAACACTTGAAGGATCTTGAAGAGACCCTGCAATTACTGGCAGCTGCCGGGTTAAAGCTGAACATGGAAAAGTGCAGGTTTGCGGCAACAACCATAAATTTCTTGGGTTTCACTATATCTCCAGAAGGTGTCGCACCTGACCGGGAGAAGGTTACAGCTATCGTAGAAACTCCTGCACCACGAACTGTCAAGGAAGTCCGTCGGTTTCTAGGTGCGACTGGTTTTTTCAGGAAGCATATTAAAGGATATGCCTCCTGTGCAGCTCCACTCCACCTCCTTGAAAAGGGACACACTTGGAAGTGGGACAAAGAGCAACAACAGGCATTTGAGAAACTAAAAGGGCATCTAGCATCTGCCCCAGTACTCCAACAGCCCGACTTCACAAAACCTTTTGAGTTGCACACTGATGCAAGCAGTATCGCATTGGGAGCTGCTCTGATTCAACGTGGTGGTCGACGGAGCACCACATGCCATCGCTTACTACAGTAGAAAACTGCGTGACCCAGAGACCCGCTATCCAGCCATTGACTGTGAGGCTTTAGCAGTGGTTGAAGGTGTTCGGGTGTTTGACTCATATTTGTATGGGCGCAAATTTATAATCTATACGGATCATCGCCCACTTGTCTACATATTCAAGCACCGAACTAAATCCCCACGGATGACTAGATACGCCCACGACCTGTCTTTCTATGACTTTGAAATCAGGTACAAAGAGGGTCCCACGAATTATGTCCCTGATCTGCTGTCACGACATGTTGCTGCCATGGACGTCCGGGAGCTGTCATCACAGGAGCTTGCTCAGGAACAAAGCCAAGATCCAATGTTACAAGATCTTTTGTCTTATTTAAGTGATGGCACTGTACCCAAGAAGAAGCCTCGCATTCCCCTTTCAGATTTTGAATTGAGAGATGGGGTCCTGTATCGGTTGTTGCACCTGCCCGATAAGGTTGTGTACCAGTTGTGTGTGCCTGGAAAGCTAAGAGATTCAGCACTAAAAGCAGCTCATACGCCCCCTCTTGCCATGCATCCTGGTATCCATAGGACGTATGAAAACCTCCGTAACATGTTTTACTGGCCCAACATGCTACGTGATGCCCGCCACTATGTTGAGCATTGTCTTGTATGCCAGCAGTCGAGGGGAACTGCTCAACGTGTCCCAATGGCTGATGCACCCTTAGCTTTGTATCCACTGGAACGGGTATCAATGGACATTCTTGATTTGACTCAAGCACCAATGAGATGGGCATTGACCATTTTGGATCAACACTCCCGATTCATTCAGATCATACCACTCAGAGATGTGACTGCTGCAAAGGTACATCATGCCTTTCTTGACAACTGGATTACGTATTTTGGTCCACCTCGCGTTATCCAGACTGATAATGGCAGACAATTCACGTCTAACCTGTTTGCTGAATTGGTGGAAATGTTGCGGGCTTCCCACCATTTTACCATCCGTTACCATCCACAGGCAAATGGACTGGTGGAACGTACCAACCGTGTGGTCAAAGCAGCTCTCCCATCCGTAGTAGGAGATCGGGCCTGGAGAATGCAGAGCAAGTATACCAGAACTACGACTAGCTCTCAACTCTGCCATACATGGCACCACTGGGGAGCAGCCTCTCTATCTTCTCACTGGACGACATGCTTACTTTCCAATAGGGCTCACAAACGAGGCTCTTTTTGGCGATAACAGCACCTTCCAGGAACGCCTAAAGACTGCTCGTCGTGCAGCTGTAGTAGCATCTAGAACTGCCCATGAAGTTAATGAGAGGGCATATAACAAGAGAGCCAAGGGGACTTTTGCCCCAGAAGAAGGAAACCTGGTCTGGTATAAGGAAATGGTGCCTCATTCAGGGTCCCAAGTGGCAGGGGCCTGCTCGTATATCCAAGAGGTTTGGCCCAGTGTCATTTGAGGTTCAACATTTAGATTCTGGCAAGGTTGTGCGAGCTCACCTTAATCACCTTCGACCTTATCACCCACCACAAGAGTTGTCGTATCCTGATGACAACATGGCTCCAGAGGAAGATGAACCATCTGCACCTGATGATCCCTGGGTAGCCATCCTCACAACCTGCGTACTCGACTTCACCCCTTGTAAGCCCACCACAGTTGCTGAACAAGAAACATAGGGACCTTGATCCAGTAAGCCTAGGCTCCATGCCATGCTGGGTCAAGGAATGCTGTTAGCTGTGTGCTAGGGACCTTGGATCAGTATGACCTGGCTTTGTGCTATGCTGACCAAGGAGTGCTGTTAGCTGTGTGCTAGGGAACTTGATGCCAGTGCGCCTTTGGCTATGTGCCACACTGGGTCAAGCAGTGCTGTTAGCTTTGTGCTAGGGACTCTGCTGTCAGTGAGCTCTTGGCTGTGTGCCACACTGAAGCAGAGATTGCTGTTAGATGTTTTGGGATTGTACTGCACAACATCCTGTCCTGTCCTGAGTGCTACCACGGACCAGAGGATGCCTGAAGCTGCCCAGTTTTTATTTTTTTGGTGTTGGGATTTTTATTTAATATTACTGTTCTTTTCCTGATCACTTGTTTGAACCATGTCCACTCCTTTGTGCTTGTCAGGACTCAGGCTTGCTCTTGTCTTCCAGGTCTCCGCTGTTCGCTTCGACCCAGAGCGGGGGAGGAATTCTGTAAGGTGGCCAGATGCTGCATCCCGCGCTCCCCGCGAGCAGGCGCGCTCTCTGCTCTCCCGTTCTGGCTGTCCTGGCCGGAGGACTGGACGTTGCCTGTCGCCTGTTTCTTTTTTTTAAATTTATTATCTTTCATTTTATTTTTTCGTCATTTTAGATTAGTTTCCCTTTTAACTGAAGTTTTCTGTAATTTATTTTATTTTATTTTTATATTACGAGACCTTGTATTGAATGTTTTTATTTGTCACCACGTTTTATTTTTTGTGTTTTAATACTTTGTGAACTTTTATGGTCTCAATGTTTCTTTGATTTTATTTTAAATTTTAGGGGAAACGTTTTATGTATTTTATTTTTGCTTCGTTTTATTGCTTTTAGTTTATATATTATGCTTTTTAGGATTTTATACATTTTGTTTTACATTTGTATCTTTCTTTTATGTTGCCTTTTTGCTGAATTTTATTATTTACAATATTCTTAAGATAATATGCCTCTGACGTCACCGAGGCAATGTTGACGTTTTTTTTTAAACAATAAAGCAGAGACGGTCAGACAGTCAACGAAGGTGTTTCCTTTATCCAGTCCTCCAGAGTAGTTAACCGGCTGTGTTGCCATTTTTGGATTATCTGTGTCGTACAAGGGAAGTGAACAACGGGGATACGATCACGAAGACAAGAGTTAAGTACTGAAGTGCCTGACATTCTTTGCTTAGGAGCTGGACGTGATCTAAAAGAACATTTTTATTAAATCCTGATCAGACCTTTTTTTATTGAACTTGGCTGGATTCCTTTTACCTAGTCTTTTTATACTTTGTGGTAGGAAGTCTGTGTTTTTATTTCATTTTAGTTCACCAGACTGTTGTTTTCTTTTCTGCCGTATTTAGATTTTGTCAATTAAGCCTTCAGCAGTGGCGTCAGACTTGCTGATCTAGCCTTTGTTTTTATTGGTAAGCCTTCTGCCATTTTATATTTTACTAGTATTTTTCAATTAGTTTTAGAATTTTGTTTTATTAGGCTGAGCATCAGAAAGAGATTGTCATGCTGGAATACACTCATTTAACTGATTCAAACTCCCTCCCCCACGCTACCACTTTCAGGGGTTTTGAATTGACAGGGGTTAGCCAGGCCCTTAGCGCTTGTTTCCCTGGCCAGCATCAAGGGAGGGCAAATAAGTTTTCACCTTTGACTTGATGAACTGGGACGGGGCCCCTGGGTTAACACGGACATCACACTACAGCACGTTTTTGGTGGCTTTTGCGGTGGGATATTCCAGTGCATGAGTTAACGCTCTTGATTAATCACTTTCTGATGTTGAGACGTCCAGTAATTTATTTTATATCATGCATGTCTTAAGTAGTTGGTGAGCCACTCGTTTTCTCATTTAATGTTTGTGTTTTATGTTTGTCATGTTTTTTCTCATTTTACAGGTTTTCAGGCCTTACTTTTTAGTATTTTTTTAAGAGCTCGGCTTTCTTTTCCAGCTTTTATCCCCTCTCTTTCAGAGGTAGTTTGGTTTTTACTAATCGCCAGCTCGCCTAGCTAGTTTTATTGTGGCTCACTTAGTTTAGGATGTTTTAATTTTTATATTCTTAACCCTTTTAACCCCCAGCCAGTTCAGGTTTGCTGTGTGCAGCATCGGTTGTTGTGCAGTCTGTTGTTATTGTTGGCTATTGTTCCTGTGGGTTGTGTTCTTTGACCTTGTGTTTTCAGTTCTGATACGTGTATTGTATCTGTCTCCCTGCTGGAGATTTGTTGCCTTCGTGCGTTTTGGGCATGCCGAACACGAGAGAGAGACAGGAAAGGTATCAGAGACTCCAACAGCGCCGAAACCTCCAGATGAGCAGCCAACCAACATCTCGTGAAGTCTCCCCAACACCCCAACGTTTGCCTGGTGGATCAAACCCTGACGTCCGTGAGGCAGTGCGGATGATGGAAGCCGAGGTCACCATGTTCGATCAAATCATGGAGAAGATTAACTCGCCGTAGCCGGCACGGGAGTACAAGGAGCAGAACGAATCCCGCTTACAACGCCATGAAGAAGCCCTTAGGGAACGGGATCTGAGGCCTGACGTAGAACAACCTGCCGAGAGGGAGCAACCCCAGCAACCGGTGAGGAGATATGAGAGGGATGCTCTGATTGAGCAGCTCCGTAGCCAGCTCGAGGAGCGTAACAGGGAGCTGATTGAGTCTCGATGTCCACAGCAGGATCGCAGAGCTGCACCCCAAGAAAGTGCCCAAGACAGAGAGATAAGCGACCCGATGCCAACTCCAGCAGCGAGACCAGGAGCTAGCAGAAGTCCGTCGTACGCTTATAACAGCTCCAGCCCATCAAGCCATGACTGTGTGTCAAGGCCATCACCAGCCACCCATCATCAACGGCAGTCGTTCTCCGCCTTAGCCTCATCCTCGTAGCCGTCCGCAGACTCCAGTCCCACAGCCTGAATCGTACACACGTGAACAACGCCAACACAATCACCTTGCGCCCTGCCGCAGCAGTTCCAAGAGAGGAGCTACGCACCACAGCGCCATGGAAGTTCGGGAAATGCCTCCTCTCAGCCATCTAGCACGCCAGTCTCTTATGTATTTACGAAGGAAACAGTCCCACACTTCAAGGGAGACACTTCGGCATCGCAGCCCTTGAGGAAAAACCAGGCCATTGAAGGTTGGATACGGGCGATGGAGAACATCGTGGAGGCCAGCCACATCAGAGATGTTCATTCAGGCAGCCCGGGCAAACTGCAGAGGACCTGCAGAACTGATTATCAATTCCCCTCTCTTTGATAGCATTCACGAGTGGGAGACATTCAAAGCTGCGCTACGTAGTAAGTTCCGAGGCACCTACACTTCCTCGGACTTCTACAAGGTGCTGTATGATATACACATGGCACCTGACCAGGCTCCAATGGATTTTTTTCTCCAGCCTCTCCGAAGGGAACGTGTACCAGGGATACCGAGATCACCGCGAGGCCATTGGTGATCCTTCCGAACTAGTCAAGCGTGTTTTCTTGGGCAGCATCCCAACATGGCTGCGAGATCCCCCTTTCTCTCAAGGAGGATAGTAGTCTAACCCAACTAGCTGAAGCCGCCCAACGCATCTGGAATTCTCGCCATGGAATCAGACATAGTGAGGCCTTGCCACATGAGTATCCCAATGCTCCTAGTCGCCCTCCACGTGGCCGGGATCTATACGCCATGCCAGTTGCCACTGACTATCGGAGCCGATCGCCAGTTTCCCCAGGACCGGTTCGGTGGTGTGAACATCATCGAGTCAACACGCACAACACATCAGAATGCAGAGCTCGAGCTGAACTCCTTGATCCGCAGTCCCCACGCCGACGCTGCTACCAGTGCCGAGGTGCAGGCCACTTGGTGATTGCCCTTTCGCCCACGCCAGGGTGACCACGCTCCGGCAGCCGCTGGCGGATCTCAAGCACGGAGCACTTCCCAGGCAAGTTACACCCATCAAGAGGGTGACCGCAGCAGTAACCAGGACACAACTTACCGGACGGCCAGTCGTGGCACTCAATATTAATGATGCTACTCTCCTATGCTTCCTCGACACAGGGTCGGAAGTGACGATTTAAGCCTCAAGTTCCTCAAGAGGATTGATCCTCATAACCACCTGCACAGGAGAGATACTGCGTGTATTCTACGAGGTGTATCAGGCCAATCAATTGAGACCTTGAGTGAGGTGACCCTTGTCTTCCACGTGAACTCGGATTTAGAGATACGCCATACAGTTATTGTGTGTGATGTAAGATTCCCTGGCGATGTTCTTTTTTGGGGATGGACTTTGCGGAAAAACCACCTTTGGTCTTCTTCCTCTAACTCGCAGGATGATCACGCCTATTTAACCCTCGAAGGACATGAATTCTTGGTGAAGTATACTGACACCTGCTCGCTGCAGTTGAGCCTAGTAAGTTTGGCCCCACCAGTGCCTTCAAGTATTCAAGTCGGTTCTTCAACTGGTAATTCTGCGCCACCACGTGATACACCTACGGCTGTACACCTCCGCCAAACGACTGAGCTCCCCCACATAGTGGACGTTTCTTGGAGTGGTGCCAGGGGTAGATCTGGCCCCATCAGATGGTGACGTTTTATTCATACCCCAGGTACCAGCGGTTTCGGTATCACCCTGTGTACTTGTAACTGCAGCCAGTCGACAGTGCCCTGTGTGGGCAGTCAATAGCACAGCAAAGCCACTTCGTCTGACCCAAGGTACTCGCTTGGGAGTGGTAGCCGCCATCGAGGCTGTATACACAACAGGCACACCAGCTGCCACACCATTTGACCTGGCAGACACCAATGACCCTACTCCTGATCTAGTTGAACTCAGGGAAGACCACGACGGTGATGAGTTTCAGTGGGAGGGGAAGACCGTTCGACAGAGAATTTGGTATAGAGGATTTTGGATATGATAGCACATTCGACACCCTGCCCAACGATCTTCCGCCATCACAAGCTCTTGCAGCAGTTGAAGCAGCCAGTGCTTTGGATTGCCCATCATTTGATACAGAATGTCTGATCCCAGACTTGGAACACCTGGATGAGGACCAGCGCAAGGAACTCTGAGGCACTTAAGTACACCGCTACAGTGTGCTTTTTGATGGAGGTGAAGATGCTGTGGGCCATATTCCAAATATTCAGCACAGGATTGATACAGGCGAAGCAGCACCTGTATGTACCAGGCAGTGGCGACTTCCCCAGGCCACTCGTCAAGTCATTCGAGAGCAGTGCGACACCATGCTTCAGAATGGTGTTATTGAACCCTCAACCTCACCTTGGCTGAGCCCTGTTGTTCTGGTGAAAAAGAAAGGTGGCTCACTTAGGTTCTGTGTGGACTACAGGAAATTTGAACGCAAAGACAACAGCAGACACATTCCCCCTGCCAAGGATTGATGAACTTATTGATGAGCTAGGCCCATCTGACACGTTTACCACCCTTGATGCTAGAGCAGCATATTGGAGCGTAGAGGTCCATCCTGAAGATCGACCCAAGATAGCCTTCAGTGATGGATATCGGCTTTTCCAGTTCTGTAGACTTCCTTTTGGTCTTAGCACTGCAACTACCACTCTTCAGAGGACAATGAATTTTGTTTTATCGTCAGTCCTCTTGAAAGCAATTACACATTGGCATACTTGGATGATGTGGTAGTTTATTCCAGAAGCTTCTCACAACACTTGAAGGATCTTGAAGAGACCCTGCAATTACTGGCAGCTGCCGGGTTAAAGCTGAACATGGAAAAGTGCAGGTTTGCGGCAACAACCATAAATTTCTTGGGTTTCACTATATCTCCAGAAGGTGTCGCACCTGACCGGGAGAAGGTTACAGCTATCGTAGAAACTCCTGCACCACGAACTGTCAAGGAAGTCCGTCGGTTTCTAGGTGCGACTGGTTTTTTCAGGAAGCATATTAAAGGATATGCCTCCTGTGCAGCTCCACTCCACCTCCTTGAAAAGGGACACACTTGGAAGTGGGACAAAGAGCAACAACAGGCATTTGAGAAACTAAAAGGGCATCTAGCATCTGCCCCAGTACTCCAACAGCCCGACTTCACAAAACCTTTTGAGTTGCACACTGATGCAAGCAGTATCGCATTGGGAGCTGCTCTGATTCAACGTGGTGGTCGACGGAGCACCACATGCCATCGCTTACTACAGTAGAAAACTGCGTGACCCAGAGACCCGCTATCCAGCCATTGACTGTGAGGCTTTAGCAGTGGTTGAAGGTGTTCGGGTATTTGACTCATATTTGTATGGGCGCAAATTTATAATCTATACGGATCATCGCCCACTTGTCTACATATTCAAGCACCGAACTAAATTCCCACGGATGACTAGATACGCCCACGACCTGTCTTTCTATGACTTGAAATCAGGTACAAAGAGGGTCCTGACGAATTATGTCCCTGATCTGCTGTCACGACATGTTGCTGCCATGGACGTCCGGGAGCTGTCATCACAGGAGCTTGCTCAGGAACAAAGCCAAGATCCAATGTTACAAGATCTTTTGTCTTATTTAAGTGATGGCACTGTACCCAAGAAGAAGCCTCGCATTCCCCTTTCAGATTTTGAATTGAGAGATGGGGTCCTGTATCGGTTGTTGCACCTGCCCGATAAGGTTGTGTACCAGTTGTGTGTGCCTGGAAAGCTAAGAGATTGAGCACTAAAAGCAGCTCATACGCCCCCTCTTGCCATGCATCCTGGTATCCATAGGACGTATGAAAACCTCCGTAACATGTTTTACTGGCCCAACATGCTACGTGATGCCCGCCACTATGTTGAGCATTGTCTTGTATGCCAGCAGTCGAGGGGAACTGCTCAACGTGTCCCAATGGCTGATGCACCCTTAGCTTTGTATCCACTGGAACGGGTATCAATGGACATTCTTGATTTGACTCAAGCACCAATGAGATGGGCATTGACCATTTTGGATCAACACTCCCGATTCATTCAGATCATACCACTCAGAGATGTGACTGCTGCAAAGGTACATCATGCCTTTCTTGACAACTGGATTACGTATTTTGGTCCACCTCGCGTTATCCAGACTGATAATGGCAGACAATTCACGTCTAACCTGTTTGCTGAATTGGTGGAAATGTTGCGGGCTTCCCACCATTTTACCATCCGGTACCATCCACAGGCAAGTGGACTGGTGGAACGCACTCAACCGTGTGGTCAAAGCAGCTCTCCCATCCGTAGTAGGAGATCGGGCCTGGAGAATGCAGAGCAAGTATACCAGAACTACGACTAGCTCTCAACTCTGCCATACATGGCACCACTGGGGAGCAGCCTCTCTATCTTCTCACTGGACGACATGCTTACTTTCCAATAGGGCTCACAAACGAGGCTCTTTTTGGCGATAACAGCACCTTCCAGGAACGCCTAAAGACTGCTCGTCGTGCAGCTGTAGTAGCATCTAGAACTGCCCATGAAGTTAATGAGAGGGCATATAACAAGAGAGCCAAGGGGACTTTTGCCCCAGAAGAAGGAAACCTGGTCTGGTATAAGGAAATGGTGCCTCATTCAGGGTCCCAAGTGGCAGGCCTGCTCGTATATCCGGGTGAGGTTTGGCCCAGTGTCATTTGAGGTTCAACATTTAGATTCTGGCAAGGTTGTGCGAGCTCACCTTAATCACCTTCGACCTTATCACCCACCACAAGAGTTGTCGTATCCTGATGACAACATGGCTCCAGAGGAAGATGAACCATCTGCACCTGATGATCCCTGGGTAGCCATCCTCACAACCTGCGTACTCGACTCCCACTCCCTTGTAAGCCCACCACAGTTGCTGAACAAGAAAACATAGGGACCTTGGATCCAGTAAGCCTAGGCTCCATGCCATGCTGGGTCAAGGAATGCTGTTAGCTGTGGCTAGGGACCTTGGATCAGTAAGGACCTAGCTTTGTGCTATGCTGACCAAGGAGTGCTGTTAGCTGTGTGCTAGGGAACTTGATGCCAGTGCGCCTTTGGCTATGTGCCACACTGGGTCAAGCAGTGCTGTTGGGGCTTTGTGTTAGGGACTCTGCTGTCAGTGAGCTCTTGGCTGTGTGCCACACTGAAGCAGAGATTGCGGTTAGATGTTTTGGGATTGTACTGCACGACATCCTGTCCTGTCCTGAGTGCTACCACGGACCAGAGGATGCCTGAAGCTGCCCAGTTTTTATTTTTTTGATGTTGGGATTTTTATTTAATATTACTGTTCTTTTCCTGATCACTTGTTTGAATCATGTCCACTCCTTTGTACTTGTCAGGACTCAGGCTTGGTTTTGTCTCCAGGTCTCCGCTGTTCGCTTCTGACCCAGAGCGGGGGAGGAATTTGCAAGGTGGCCAGATGCTGCATCCCGCGCTCCCCGCGAGCAGGCGCTCTCTGCCCTCCCGCTCTGGCTGTCCTGGCCGGAGGACTGGACGTTGCCTGTCGCCTGTTTCTTTTTTTTTAAATTTATTATCTTTCATTTTATTTTTTCGTCATTTTAGATTAGTTTCCCTTTTAACTGAAGTTTTCTGTAATTTATTTTATTTTATTTTTATATTACGAGACCTTGTATTGAATGTTTTTATTTGTCACCACGTTTTATTTTTTGTGTTTTAATACTTTGTGAACTTTTATGGTCTCAATGTTTCTTTGATTTTATTTTAAATTTTAGGGGAAACGTTTTATGTATTTTATTTTTGCTTCGTTTTATTGCTTTTAGTCTATATATTATGCTTTTTAGGATTTTATACATTTTGTTTTACATTTGTATCTTTCTTTTATGTTGCCTTTTTGCTGAATTTTATTATTTACAATATTCTTAAGATAATATGCCTCTGACGTCACCGAGGCAATGTTGACGTTTTTTTTAAACAATAAAGCAGAGACGGTCAGACAGTCAACGAAGGTGTTTCCTTTATCCAGTCCTCCAGAGTAGTTAACCGGCTGTGTCGCCATTTTTGGATTATCTGTGTCGTGCCAAGGAAGTGAACAACGGGGATACGATCACGAAGACAAGAGTTAAGTACTGAAGTGCCTGACATTCTTTGCTTAGGAGCTGGACGTGATCTAAAAGAACATTTTTATTAAATCCTGATCAGACCTTTTTTTTATTGAACTTGGCTGGATTCCTTTTACCTAGTCTTTTTATACTTTGTGGTAGGAAGTCTGTGTTTTTTCATTTTAGTACACCAGACTGTTGTTTTCTTTTCTGCCGTATTTAGATTTTGTCAATTTTTAAGCCTTCAGCAGTGGCGTCAGATTTGCTGATCTAGCCTTTGTTTTTATTGGTAAGCCTTCTGCCAGATACTCCACTCGGGAGTATCTTTTCTTTAGTTTTAGTATACGGCAGCTTTAATAATTTTAAGTGCCTTCTGCACATGTTTTGCCATTTTATATTTTACTAGTATTTTTTCAATTAGTTTTAGAATTTTGTTTTAATAGGCTGAGCATCAGAAAGAGATTGTCACGCTGGAATACACCCATTTTACTGATTCAAATTCCCTCCCCCACGCTACCACTTTCAGGCTGTTAGACCAATGCTTCACACAGTTTTCATTCTGCTTCAGATCTTGGAGACAATTAGTGATTTCAGACAAAAGTCTCGCTCAAAATTTGCGTAAAAGTACTAACGTTCTCGCTACCATTCCCCATTTAGTCGTATTGGACCGAGGTTTTGGTTAATGAATTGTTTGAAAACTTGTGTGCGTGTGCGTGTGCGTGTGCGTGTGTGTGTGTGTGTGTGTGTGTGTGTGTGTATGTGTGTGTGTGTGAGTGTGAGTGAAAGAGTGTAAGATCTAAATAGTGTAACTTGAGTGAGTGGAATAACGTGGTTGTGTACCACCGTTTTCCTTGATATGGATTATAAGTCTTGTAATTTTTGGTTTCAAACCTTTTAGCTAATCGTAGTAATAAGGGGATAAACCAATAGTTATGTAAGTAATTTGTATCTATTACACAACGACAGGTTTTAAAATACCAGAATCCATAAAGAAGTCATTGGCGTATTTTGTTAAATATTTGTATCTCTTGAGAACCATGGTTTGATCATTCGTATAAAATATCGTTTTTATGTTCTATGAAAAGCAAATTATTTTACAGCGCGACCAAGTATTTAACTGCCAAAAGTCACTGGATAATTGGCTCGATAGCGGGACAATAGACAAAATAATAAAGAAGGGAGTAAGGCTCTTTGAACTTTGAGATTGGTGAATAGAATAAAGATAACATCAAAAATGAATTAACTCATTGCGTACGGAGGATAAATTCGCTTGCCCAATCTCCAGGATGGGTTTTATTTCTGAGCGAGGCAGATGCACACAACATACTTTGACTTTTCCCAGTCTCTTTCAGTCACTCATTGTAACACTAGAGCCATTTTTGTGTTTTATTTTTTGTTATTTTGTTGAGGTTAGAGACTTTATGTGCATTACGACAAGCTCTATCAATGCTGCAGTTGACTAAAATTGTAGTATATGATCCATATTAGCTCATTATTTTCTTTATTCTCAGTGTGATAGAAGTATTGCTGTTTTGTGGGAGGACAAAAAGCAACTTTATTTTTTCGTATTTTTGTGGTGTCATGAACGAATAAGAAACATATAACCACCTACAATAATAACACGAAGAGATAGGGAAGAGGAAGGAAACCTGTGCTTATGACTGTGAGTGCCACAGTACAAGGCATCCTTATTGGCACATGAGCACATTTTAGACACTGGGTATGGTTTGAGTCACCTTCCTCTTCTCGTTCTGCCTGCACATCCTTCATCGGCGGTACTTTAGAGCAAGAGGCCGGCAACTCGCTGTGTGCCACCGCTCTATAAAGATAGTGCTTGCTAGAGACCGTAGGTGGGTGCCATTCAAGGCTCTCTCTCTCTGGTGCTAGAAGAAAGTGGTGCCATCTAGGTTTTGGACGTTAAGTTAGCTCAATATCACGGTAATTATAGTTATTATGACTGCAGTTGTCATCCTCACTCACTCCTTACTCGTAGCACAATAAAATAGCACAATGATCCAAAATCCCCGAACGTCACGTACGTCATGACGCCCGTCGCCAGGCCAAAGCTCCTGCGTCATCTACGTCATGACCATCCGCGATGGGTTAAACGTAAGATTAAAATAATCATAAAATCTTGTATTTTAACCCCCCCCCCTCTTGTATTTCACGAGGTCGCGGCATCAGCTGTGATGTCTCTCCCTCGTCTCGCAAAGAAAACGGCTTGTCCGGTGACAGTTACTTACTTGGTTACTTAATGTAAGTTTTAGCGCGAGACACGTGTGTGTGTGTGTGTGTGTGTGTGTGTGTGTGTGTGTGTGTGTGTGTGTGTGTATGTGCATGCGCGTGTGTGTGTGTGTGTGTGTGATGCCAGTGCCTTCCTGAGGAACCGCCCAAGAGTGTTTGAATTAATTTCTTTTCCTATTTCCTAGGAATGGAGCTCGTATTTCCAGAGGTTCCTATGCCAAAGGTCGCATAGGAACCGGGGGTCAGTGTAAGGTTGTTGTAAGGAATTTTATAGGATTATTGATAAAAGAAGTAGGCATGACTATAAGAGGAAGATTGGAGGCTATTCAGAAAGAAAGTAGGTAGTAGGAGTAATGTATATGCTAGCACTAGTGATATTGTGATGATAATGATTTTGGTTATGATTCTTGT
This sequence comes from Penaeus japonicus, assembly GCA_017312705.2. Lineage (NCBI taxonomy): Eukaryota > Metazoa > Arthropoda > Malacostraca > Decapoda > Penaeidae > Penaeus > Penaeus japonicus. The sequence continues at coordinate 6,761 of BOPN01003203.1, read as the reverse complement.
TATGATGATAATGATAATGATTTGATCATGATTATGGTAATAATGATGAAAATGATGGTAATGACATCGATGATGAAAAAAATGATTGTCATCACGATGGTGATGAAAGTGATGATAACGATATTGATAATGATGATAAATAATTTTATTATGATCATTATAATTGATATCTTATTGTAATTCCTTTAGTAATATAAATTTGATTGAATTTCTCATTTTTAATCTTACCACTACTAGTACCTTGATTATCATCTATATGATTATTATTAACATCATCATCATCATCATCACTATCACCATTTTCGATCATCAGGACCTGTTGACCTGATTGTTCCTGAGATGGAAATCTGCAATCAGCTGATATTAGTTGTCAAGCCGCGAGTGACCCATTGCAATGAGACGGGCTGTTGCAAAGGACTGTTTCGTGTGGCTGGTTGACAGGACTCCATAAGACCGCGGTGGACCCATTAAGAAAATTCCTTGGATCAGTCTGAGTGAAAGAGTTTTTTTTTTTTCTTT
>BOPN01003202.1:152692-155192 GCA_017312705.2 Penaeus japonicus | reverse complement strand
ACTCTCACCCTCAATCTCATCCTCACGCTCTTTCACCTTCCCACCCTCTCCCCTCCCCACTCTCCCCCTCTCCCTCACCCTCCCACCTTCCCCTCTCCTTCTCTCTCACCCTCACCCTCACCCTCCCCCTCCCCCTCTCCTCACCCTCCCCCTCTCCTCACCCTCACCCTCACCCTCTCCATCTCCCTCACCCTCCCTCACCCCCTCTCTCACCCTCTCTCCCCCACCCTCACCTCCTCCTCTCTCCCTCCCCCCTCTGCCTCTCACCTCCCCTCTCCTCACCCTCACCCTCCCTCTCCTCACACCCTCTCCCTCACCCTCCCTTCTCCTCCCACCCTCACCCTCTCCCTCCTTCTCCCTCACCCTCTCCCTTCTCCTCTCCCTCTCCTATCCCCCTCCCCGCCCTCTCCCTCACCCTCTCCCTCACCCTTCCCTCTCCTCACCTCTCCCCTCACCCTCTCCCTCCCCTCCTCCTCCCTTCTCCCACCCCTCCCTCCTTCCTCACCCCTCCCTCTCCCTCACAATCACCTCATCCTCACCCTCTCCTCACCCTCCCCTCACCCTCTCCCTCTCCTCTCCCTCTCCTCACCCTCACCCTCACCCTTCCCTCTCCCTCACCCTCACCCTCACCCTCACCCTCACCCTCTCCCTCATCCGGACACGTCACTTTCCTGGGTACGAGAGAGTCTCCCGAGGCTTCAGGTACGCGGAAAGTAACAGTTCAATAGGAAGGAGAATTCGTCCCAATTATCTGGCGCTGGGACAACGTCTCTGGCCGTTTGAGGGAGTTTATGGACGTCCCCCCTCCCTTACCCCCCTTCCCCCTTTCCCCTCTTGAACACACACATACATACGGGCGTAGATACATACGCGTATATTTTTATGCACGTGGAGACATATGTATGGACGGTGACATATACATATATAAACACGCGCACACAAGCACACACACTCACGCACGCACGCACACACACACGCACAATCACGCAAGCACACTCACTCACACACACACACACACACACATACAACCACACACACACACACAATCACAAACACACACAATCATAACCACACACACACGCACAGACACACAAACTCCTAATTTATTTCCACATTTTCATTTTCTATTCCATCTATTGAGTTCTTTTTTATTTCAACATTTCATTACTTCATACATTCATTAGTTATAGCTTCTTTTGACAATTTGCTAATTCTGTCTCGCTATACATATTCATATGGCAATAATGGTAATAATGGTAATAATAACAATACTAATGACAATGATACTAGTAATGATAATGCTAATAATAATGACATTAATGATAATAATAATGATAATAATAATGCTAATAATGATAACATTAATGATTATAATAAACTGATAATGTCAATCATTGGAATAAGAGTAAGAGTAAGAGTAGTAATAATAACAATGATAATAGTAAATAATGATAATAATAAAAAAATAATAACATAATAATAATATCAATAATAACAATAATAATAATAATGATATTCATAATGATAATGATAATGATAGTAATAATAATAATGATAATAATAATAACAATAATGATAATAATAATAATAATAATAATAATAATAATAAAACAATAATAATGATAATAATAATGATTATAATAATAATAACAATAATAATAATAATAATCACTATAATAACACTGATAGCTCTAACAATCAAAATCGTAGTAATAACCCAACTCCTTTTCTCTCTTTCTCCGGAGAACAGCGCATGCGCAATGGACCTCGCCCTTAACATAAAGAAATCTTTATTCTCATAATATCTTAAACGCAAAAATTGATCTACGAAAATCTGAATAAAATAATAATTGGTATTTATAAGAAAATGAAACGCTATCACTTCGATTGTTGTTGTTATTATTATTGTTGTTGTTGTTATTTTCATTATCATTATTGTTCTCGTCACCAGCAACGGCGAATCTTAATGGCTATGATTATTAAGATATATGATTAAGATGATGAATAGAATGACGCTGGTGGTGGTAATTGATATGAGGTAATGGTAATTATGGTGGTGGTGATAGTGATGATGGTGGTGGTGATGGTGATGATGATGATGGTGGTGGTGGTGGTGGTGATGGTGATGATGATGGTGGTGGTAGTGGTGGTGATGGTGATGATGGTGACTATGGCGATGACGGTGATAATGATGGTGATGACTATGGTAATGACGATGACAATGGCAATGATGAAGATGATGTCAATAACAATATCAACATCAGAATTAATAACCATACAATCATACCCAGATAATTCTCAAACATTCATAACGCAGAACCACCTCATCATCATCATAATCATCATCATCATCACCGCCCAAAGGATCATCACAATCATTCATCACCGGCCCCATCAAAGTTATCATTACAATAATAACAGCAATCACAATAATGAGAATCTTTTTAATAAACTGATGAGAAACTTATAAATTCAGTTTCTTATTTCGATAATGCTTCTT
>BOPN01003202.1:145848-147036 GCA_017312705.2 Penaeus japonicus | reverse complement strand
CTTTATACTGTCACTGCGTTCCAAATATTCCACAAGTGCCCTCGGTCATCGATATCACTTAACTTGACTCCTATTGTAATTTCACGGTGTATCATTATGAACATTATCAATTTCAAACACAAGTGTGTGCGTCTGACAGCATATATATTTTCTGTCATTATTTAGTTTTCCTCTTGATTGCGAATGTTTTTTTTACTCTTTTTAATGTTATCCATTCATTTTTTTCAAAAGTTTGATACTTTTGAATGTTCACTGATTCGTTGGCTAAAAAAGCTTTTACAGTTCCACTTGGAAGAGAGGGTGAAATAGGTCTGAATCTGAAAAATAGACTGAATCCACCGGAATCGTCTAATCTTTCTAGTAGGGCAGTTTAACGTTTCTATTCCTAACACGGAATTGGGATTTCCATCACTCAACAGTTGTCTCTTGTCACTTGTCTTTCAGACGTCAAAACACGTGTAACACCGACGGGTATGCTCTCCAGGCTCCTGCACCACGTGGTTCATCCGTCTAACTAAATCCTCCTTGGACACGTCACTCGATCACATCCACTTCAAGAGACACTTCACTTTCCCCCTCCACCGCCCCTCGCGTGGGCCGCCGTCGGTCGCCAGGTCGCGGGCACTCCGTCTGCTTGCGAGGCCCCCTTGGTGAGACGTCCTCCTTCGCTGGAACAAGCAAGTGTAACTGGCTGCCTCCACTGCTCTCCTGCCCACACAGCATTCACTAAACACGCTCTCCTCCCCATCATCATCATCATGCCACCAATAACATGAATGATCAGACGCTAATTCTCCGGCTGTATACCCATAAAACTTTACGGTGCTGTAGGATCCCCCGTGCAGCAGCAGCAGCTACTTCGGGTAGGACTTTCGCTCTCCTACTCAGCCTAATCTTCGCGCACAAGAATCTGGAGAACGTGGGCGTGCAGACACAATGCAGGAATAAAGGTGCAGTGACAGCCCGTGTGCGCGACGCCTCATCATCGGCCCACGAGGGAAAACAAAGATCCGGCGAGGAGCGAGTCGGCTCACCTGGATGGCGCTGCCGCCGCCCATAAGAAGCGGCGTGAAGTGTATACCCGTAAAACCAGCGTCTATTGGCCCCGGTTTTGTTGTGATGGCGGCCATAACAGTGTGGGTGCACTTACAACAATATGCTAAGAGGAAGTTCCTCACACGTGTTGAC
>BOPN01003202.1:135848-138348 GCA_017312705.2 Penaeus japonicus | reverse complement strand
GTTCCCCTTTTATAGCACTCGTCCCTTTCCCTCTCGATTCAGCCCTGCCTTTCCGCCCTAGCCTTCAGTCCCGCCTCTGCGCTCGGCCGCCCACAGGATTTATTTATGCCTGGAGACACCTTTTTGTCTATGAGTTAACTCACACTTCAGAGTTCCGGAGAGTGAGCTGGGTTCACGTTGTATATTTTATCAAGGGTTCACATGCGTGTGCGAGGTTATATCTAGGTCTCGCTATCGGTAGATTTAATTATTTCAATCTAGGTTAACAGAGTTGATTTGTCAGTATTGAAACTCGACGATTTCCCATCTATTTGTGTGTGTGTGTGTGTGTGTGTGTGTGTGTGTGTGTGTGTGTGTGTGTGTGTGTGTGTGTGTGTGTGTGTGTGTGTGTGTTTCTTCTCCCATTCACCGATCCATCAGGAAATTATTTTCGGAAAAATATCGTCTCTGTGGACAGATTTTCTTTTTTCTTTGGTCTGACTACATTTTTTGGATTGCCTAATTCACCCGAGCCATTCCTTCAGGAGGAGTCTTTCTGGTCTTGGTAGAGATATCGCGCCCCGTCTGGAGTGATACGTCGCAGGAAACCCACATTTTACCTTCTACAATGAAAGACCCGCCAAGAAGTGGCAGGAACTTGTCGCTCTAACAAAACCATTATTATTCCTGAAGAATTAATCGCGACAAGAACCACAAGGAAGGAACCACAAGGACGCCCAGACAGATTCCTCTTAGTCTGACAAAGCTAACCCAACCAGGACATACCAGGATGGACAATTTATGCACGAATGTGGACGTTTTATAAGGGACAGGGCGACCATGCAGTGCGTGTTAGTAGTATAACACAAGAAAAAGAGTTGAACATCTGTGGAAACAGTATGAAGCGTTGGCCATTTGTGTGAATGGATATACATAAAATGGACATTCACGTGGACCTGTGGAGATAAGGATATAAAGAAGACACCTGCGGTTGCGGGGATAAATCAAGTGTGTCCTCAAAGAGACCCTTTAAATGGGCACACCAATCTGTTTTCACAAGTCATTTATACAGCCGTTAAGGTGCTTGCATTTCCTAACATTGGGGAGGTGTGTTGGCGAGGGAGAGCGTCTGAATGGAGAGCGAGTGCAGATCTTTTTCGGTCGTGACGTGTGAATGAGTGAAATATTGGTGTTTATTTAGTATATCGGACGGTTGGGTATCTCGACATATATATATATATATATATATATATATATATGTATACATGTATATATATATATATATATATATATATATATATATATATATATATATGTATATATATATATATATATATAAATATATATATACATATATATATATATATATATATATATATATATATATGTATATATATATATATATATATATATATATATATATATATATATATGTATATATTTATATTTATATATATATATATATATATATATATATATATATATATATATGTATATATATAAGTATATATATATATATATATATATATATATATATATATATATATATATATATAGACAGACAGATAGATAGATAGATAGATGTGTATACATATATATGTGTGTGTGTATGTGTGTGACATAAATAATGCTATATATATAGAAATAATAGATACAGAATCTTAGAAATTATGATAACAGGTGTATGTTAGTACATATGCCTATGGCAATTATTAAACATCCTATATCCTAAATACATAATAATTCATAAACCCATAAGTTTATTCCAAATGTTGGTTAAGGTAATATGTCGTTTTAAATTACTAGAATCTCTACACATGAACCCAAAATATTCATCGGACAAGAATGTTATTTCCCATAATATACTAACATTTGGGACACCATTATCAGTATCCTTTAGTTTCAAGATTTAACGGAATGCTTTCTTGCAAAGAAACCTGCTATGTTATCCGGACTTCTTGTGACGACAGTGAACACCGTCCACTGATTGGTCAAGAACGTGAGAAGTTGAAGCACCTGAGTGGCCCAAGTGCGGCGAGGGGCGGAGTCTGGGCCGAGGGGGCGGGGCGAAGGCGGGGTCATCGAGGCTGGCCGAGCGGCGGGGCACGTCGGCCATTATCTGGCGTGGCGGAGGCCGCCCTAACACGTTCCCGGCGCACGGACGGATTTGCACGCGTTCTTCGGCACTCGCTCGCTCGCTCTCCACTTGACACTCTGACAAGCTAAGGCGCTCAGGACTAGAAAACAGATTTCATTCCATTGTGGAGAGTAAAACAGCTGCATTAAGTGTAGAAAAGTACTTTGTTCGTTGCCTTTCCATAGTTGTGGTATCTTTTACATGCAAGTACAGGTGTGCGACTCACCAGGGTTCGTTGCGTTCTCGGTGTGATACTGTTGTGGCTGTGGTTGTGTTGTGACGCTAGACTGTGCAGTGTTGCGTAAGGGCACGTGCCCGGTGATGGGCGTGACGCCCTGCTAGAATACCATGGTGCTGGTGGTTGGGGCCTCCGACGTCACGATG
>BOPN01003202.1:125848-130848 GCA_017312705.2 Penaeus japonicus | reverse complement strand
ATAAAACTAGCTATTCTTGGTCACCAGGCTTTGAAAACGGGTTCTATTTGTCTTATAGGAGACCCTTGCATTGAATGAATAAAGAAAAAGATATTTACAGATTTAAAAAATAATAATAAAAACGCTATTTCATCGGCGTTGGAATAGTACTTTTCCCACCAAACTTCGCAAAAAAAACCGATCCCGCGTTCTCCGAATGTGTCCTTCTCATGTGACACAGCGGACGGGGCCATCAGTGTGCCAGTCTAGCGGTGCCATAAATACGTGTCATAGGTCGGTTCTTCTCCATCCTTTTCCCTGTATTCTCCCCAAGCTCCTCTCTCTCTTCCCTCTCCTCTCCCTTCTTCCCTCTCCCGTCCCCCTTCTCCATTTCCTTCAACCGCCTCCCCTCTCCTCTTCCCTCTCTCGTCTTCCTTCTCCCGTCTCCTCTTTCCCCATCCCTCTCTTGTCTCCCTTCTCCTCTTCCTTCTCCCCTCTTCTATTCCTTCCCCTGTCTCCTCTTTCCTCATCCCTTTCCCGTTTCCCTTCTCTTCTTCCCTCTCCCGCCTTCTCTTTCCTTACCCCTCTCCCATCTCCCCTCTCCCGTCTCCTCTTTTCTCATCCCTCTCCCATCTCCCTCTCCATTCCATTCTCCTCCCCATCTTCCTTCTCCTCCTTCTCCCTTCCCCTCTTCCCTTCCCCCCCTCCCCACTCTCACCCCCCTCCTACACTCCTCCCCTTACCCCTTACCCCCCATCTCCCGACATTTCCCACTCCCTTCCTTTTTCCTCCTTCTCCCTTCCCATCCCTTCATCTCCCTCTTCCTTCCCTTCATCTCCCTCCCCCAAGCTCTCCCTCCCCTCCATCTTCTCCCCGCCATAACAGGCTCCACTAACTACCCACTACCAGTAAACGCCCGTAACGCCAGACAAATTGCCAGTTAAGTTTGGTCAAGGGAATGAGCTTCTGGCCTCGCCATCGCGCGGGTAACTAACCGCCCGTTTGTCTCGCCCGAACGCCCTTCGCTGCAACTCAATTGATCGCTTTCCGTCAGGGTTATGGACTCGCGTCGGACGCCTGCCTTAGCCCTTCGCGCTCGAATTAATTACACGCATTTTTTCGATTTCTTCGGAAAGCGAGGCGAGCGCTCCGAAACAACAAAATTCCTTTAACCTGAGTTAGGAGAAAACTTATTTTTGTCACAGCTGCCGCGCTGACTTAGCATGCAAGTTGGGCGATTTACCAATGGCTCCGCCTCACAGCCCCCTGAGGTGCTGTTGTTGGGGCGGAGGTCGTGAGGGAAGGTGTGCGTGTGTGCGTGTGTGTGTGTGTGTGTGTGTGTGTGTGTCTGTGTGTGTGTGTATCTGTGTGTGTGTCTGTGTGTGTGGCGTGCGAGGGGAGGGGGTGTTTGTATGTGTGAATACAACTAAATTCTAGGTATTTTTTCTTTTTATATCGCCATCGTATTTGTTCACAGTTTGTAGGGGAAAATTCAATACGTCCTTTGTATTTAACCAGGAAAATGAACTTGCGTCTGTATATAAATATTATATCCTTGATATATTCACTAAGTAAACAGACGGGAAAATCAAAACGATTAAAGCCCTGCAAATAATAGAGAAAAAAATAAATCCAAATCAGACGTTGAACGTGAACAGACGAGACGAAATATCACCAGTAATCATAGAACCCTTCCGCTCTCCCGCCATACAAATTTCCCCCAAATCGAACAATGATCACGGTTATATTGAGCAGATGAGCTGGCGACAGAACTATATTTCCCCCGCGCTGAAGAGAGAGCACTGGCAAAGTATAAATCAGTGTGTGTCGGGCATTACGTGAATATAAAGTTGTGTGGCGGAGCATTACCCTTGACGAGGCCCTAGGGAGGTTTGCAGGGGAGGGTAAGGTGGCGGGGGAAAAGTGGAGGCGGGTTTTAGGGGGGAAGCTGACGGCGCGAGGAAGTGAGAAGAGAGATTCAGCGGCGCTAGGGGAGGATTTTCTCCCCTAACACAGTGCGTGTTTTTTTTAAGTGTATGTTACCTTATGTGGTGTTTTTGGGTGCGTGTGTGATTTAAGGTCTGTAAAAATATAATGAACATAGGTTCAGTTTTCCTATTTTTACATAATGATGTAACATAAAAGATAAGGTATTCAGGGAATGTGTAAATGTATTTAGTAATTACCGATATAAGGTGTTTACATCAGATGTAACATCACTGCAGTGGTTTTAATTACAGTTTTGTTTCCTGCCCCCCCCCCAAAAAAAAAAAAAAAAAAAAAAATGTATATGTATATATGGCAGCTAACTTCCCCTTATAAATGTCTGTGTGTATATGCACATATACGTATATATATATGTGCATATATGTATATATATATATATATATATATATATATATATATATACATATATACATATATATATGTATATATATATATATGTATATATATATGTATATATATATAATCAGAGTCCTTTATATAAATACCAACGTGCAACAAATATTACGAAAAACGCAATACCAAAATCACTCAAATCCCCAACACAAGAGCGATAGCAACTCCGATAACTCCCGCTTTCCCCCGCCACCCCGCCACCCCGCCACCCCTCCATCCCCTCCACCCCCGCCAGCAAAGGCCCCGCAAACCCTACTTAACAAAAGCCAGGAAGCATCCCGGCGTATCATCTAATTGCTGCGTTCGGCTATTAGAATACGGGAAGCATAACGGCGGCCTTCTTCTTAACTTTGATTCCTGATAACTGACCACGCTTATCAACTTACACGATAAATGTCATGTAGAACAAGACCAGGGATCAGGCAGGAGAGATAAGAGAGACTCAAGCAGGCCAGAGTGGAGGGGCTTGAGATCATAGAGTGAAGAGACTGAATGTGGGATGATCATCGTCGGTCCTAACTATTTCGTGTGTTTTTTTCTGTGTTTCCTGCGCTGATTGCATCTGCTTGCAACATGTAAGGGGTGATAATGGTAGGCTATTTTCTGCGTAGAGATTGTTTTTTATTGAGATTGAGATCGTATTGGATCGTATGTCGAAAGCGATAGCACCAGCGATATGGCTGAGGTCCTGTGATTATGTTCTTTCGTTATCGTCATAATTTTTCATTCATATTTGCCATGACTTGTGTAGGAACGAGATACTGCAAAGTGTTATCTTTATATCTTAATTCAGTAGCCACGGAATATTATTATGAAAGCATGCTCATAGTAGTAATATTTATTCTACGAAGTCATCAGTCATATTGTAATCATCAATATATAGCAACATCAATTTCGCATCTATCTTCCCATCTATTCATCTCTACACCACTATCCCTACATCAACCCCTTCCTAACGCCCCACCAATCGAAATATCCCTCGACCCAACAGAGCAACGCGTCCCACTCCCTATTTCAGGCTGCACACTTCCCCGTCAAGTGGTGTTCGATCTCCCCCCCTCACCCCAGCCCGGCCCCTATTCCCACTGATGATACAATGTGACATTTGTTACCTCATGTAGACAAGGCTATTATGAGCCGCTGTCACCAGGCACCTTACCCTATTCCCTTCCCTCCCCGTTCGATATATTAATGTGTGAGAGGGACCTACCGGTTCAGCGTTCTGAATAAGTGCTTTTATTGTTGATAGTTATTATCTATCTGGTACCAACGTGGTATTTTTAGTCTTTATTTAGTGGCGAGATATTTTGAAGTTGGCTACCACTATAATAACGTCATTGGATGAAAGGTTTTCGAATGAAGTAAAGAGTTTGGAAAGGTAATTATAATAGTAACACACGCCGTGAATAGAGCCGTTTGCCCGTAGATCCACATCGGCAGCATAGAATCGACAGAGCGAAAGCACTGACACTTATACCAGTTACCGGCACATTCTTCGAGCGTCACCAACAGGTCAATTCTTACACGAATCCTGCATCAAATGAATAAAGAAGAAATGAATAAAGAGTAAACGATGACCTGCGGCGGCGTGTGGCGAGGGATGGCACCCGCGATAAGATGAACGAGTCTTGAGGTCCCCGAACAATTACTTTGACGCGGGCGGGACGCGGGCGCAGTCAAGACAGTTTGGTTATTGGCGTCTGTCCGCCCGGGTGAGCTGGGAGGGGATGGATGGGCTGGCGGAGTGAGCTGTGGGGGTGGCTGGGCGGGGGAGAAGGGGGAGGGGGGAGGACAGGCACCTTTTGCTTTTCGTATGTGTTGTTGTGATTAGGGTCATGGTCGCGAAAAAGCTCTTCGGTCTAAAGCAGATTGATAAGCTGGGAGGCCCTTTGATCAGGTATTCAAGCCACACACATACGTTTTACATACGCACATAAACATGAAGAGGCACGCATAGAAACGATCGCCGTAAACATTTCTATTTTGCAAAACGATAACAATGTGGGCTTAGGAAGAAAAAAAATATTGTTAGGCAAACGCTCTGCTTTACCCGTTCAACTTCGCTACTACGTCGGACAAGGCTTCGGTGTGCTTGAAGAACTCATGTCATGTCAAAGGAACTTCTAAAACATGTCACACACTTCCCCGCAGTGCCATGGGGGATTGCTTGAATGTGTGAAAGCGGGATTTGAATAGTAGTTATCCTTACCTACCCTGTCTTACACCCTGTTATTATTATCTTCCTCTCCTGAAGCCTAAATAGACCTACACAGTATAAATTTCTACCCTTTTATCAATATAAGAATGTTCTTGGCTTTATACATTTGGGTGTATTTAGTTCGAGTATATGCCAATGACATTCCGCAAAGTGCGCCGCCATAAAAAAAACTTGTGTGTTTCAAGGTCCAACAAATAAGGTCATCTTAAATCTATTATTAAACTAAGCATCAAAGGAAGTGAGGCCAGACGAAAGAGTAGATCGAAATAAACGCCCGAATAGTGTCTCTTCCCCCCTCCCCCGGACCCACACTTTCTCTCATTTCCGACCAAGGCGTTGGAAGTGTATTGTTTTGCATCTATGAATATTAATTCGTCACGCAAGTCGACTTAGATAGCAACTT
>BOPN01003202.1:101453-106453 GCA_017312705.2 Penaeus japonicus | reverse complement strand
ATTAAGGCCCAGAGATTTTGCTCAGGAGCGTGAGAAGGAAGGCAGATGGTGAGGCATTAAGGAGTCTGTCCGACAAAGGGGGGGAAGGGGGGGTGAGGGGTGAGGGGGAGGAGGGGAGGAGAGGAAGACAGCAAGATTGTTGTGTGTGTGTGTGTGTTTTTTTTTTTTTCGTCTTTTACTTAGTTGTGTTTGTTTGTTTTATGTGTTTTATGGAGGAGTACTTGGGATATAGGGTAGGGGTGGGGGGGGTGGGAGAGGTGGGGAGGGTAAAGGTAGGTGGGGGGGTGAGAGGACGGGAGAGGGGGGAGGGTAATGGTAGGTAGGGAGGGGTGAGGAGGGTATAAGTAAGAAGGGGACAGGAGGGTGGGGAGAGGATAAAGGTAGGAGGGGGTGGGGGGGAGGGGATACGGAGGAAGGAGAAGGGAGAAGAGGAGGCATAGGTTGGATGGGGAGGGGAGGGTATAAGTAAGAAGGGGATAGGAGGGGGATGGGAGGAGGGGATACGTAAGAAGGAGAAGGGAGAAGAGGAGGCATAAGTAGGATGGGAAGGGGAGGATATAAGTAAGAAGGGGATAGGAGGGGAGGGTAGATAGAAAGGGGATGGGGAGGGGGGGCTGAGGAAGGATAAGAATGAGGAGAGAAAGAGATGCTGGAGATAACAATGATAATGGCGATGTTAATTATGATAATGATAGTTACAATTAATATTATGATAATTATACTAATGTTAATGGTAAGACTGATTATAGAGTTGTATCAGTATTATAAATAGTAGTGGCAGTAGCACTAATCATTTAACAGTGATTAGAATCAAAATGAGAACAAAAACATTAACAATGTTATGTTATTATCATCATTACTATCATTATCATCATTATCATTATCACCATCATCATCATCATCATTATCATTACTATTACTTGTTTTCATCATTATTGCTATTGTTATTGTTGTCATCGTTATTACTACTACTAGTAGTAATGATGATGATAATATATCAATGATAATTTTGATAATGAAGATAATAATAATAGACAGGATAATGATAATGATAAGGATAATTGTTATAATACCGATGACAGTGATAATAGTAATGTTGATGATAGTGATAATGATACCAATGATAATAAATCATAATGATAAGGATAATAGCAATAATAACATAGGCAATAGTTGCAATAGCGATATCAATCATGGTAAAAAAAATGATTTGATTTGAATATCAATATAGAAATAATCCCATTGATTACAATGGTATTAATAATGATAATGATAATCATACAACTGAAAGATATTATTATTTTGATTGCTCAACACATGTTTACAAGATACAGGATGCACCTGTAGCTTGTAAATATTAGTGATGTGTATTACTTTCCTGCAAGATGCATTCAATTTGTATATGTTCATTTAGTTGATATTTTGTATGGTGTAGTAAAATGATTAATTAATCTGTTTTGTATTTTGTTTGATGTACTTATCATGTATGTCTTCATCTATATTGTATATATCGTCTTATATCTATTATGCATGGCTGGACGTATGTATATGTACAAAATAATTATTTTGGTTTATACTAATATCGTACTTCTTTCCTTCATCATATTATCTTTATATTCCATTTCTAATCATATTTATTAATCTATTTCCACATTCAATTGTATCTATCACCCACTGTACCATTTAATTAAATACAAAGATTTACACTTACACAACCGCACTATATCCAATCAATCAAATCATTTACACTTATGATCTGATATAACCTGATATAATCAATACACCAAAAATGATCTACCACAACCCCGAAACAATCGGTTAAAAATACACATGACTCATAATGATTACGTCATAGGGTACCACTGCCTTATCAACCTGACACAAATCGGGCAACAATCGCGTTATCCACGACAAGCCAGGTCGTAACTCGTACATGTTTAATAAACGATCATTTGAAATGCGTTTGATGAACGACACTGACTATTTAACGTGACTGTGAGGCGGTTGACATGAGTGACATGATGCAGGTGCCTGGCGCTGGGATCCAACGGAGAGTCATGGTCAACGGGGGAGAGTATTGACATATTGTCATTCTTGGGGATGGTCTTTGGTTGAGAAATTTATTGATGTATTGGAATATATTGGAAATGTGTGTGTGTGTGTGTGTGTGTGTGCAAGAGGACGGGAGGGGGGGGGGGTTATGTGTGTCTGTGTGGGGGGGGGATGTTTGTGCGTGTGTATGTGTCTGTATGTGTGTGTGTATGTGTGTGTTTGAGAGTGTGCGAATGTGTGTGTGTGTATCTCATCTCACCTTGTATCAGTCGACTGTAGGTCATAGACCTTTCTCAATCATGCTTGAGAGGGTGTCTGGCTGTGTCACACTTACCTGATTGGATGCCCTTCCTAATCAAAATGTGTATATATATATATATATATATATATATATATATATATATATATATATATATATATATATATATATATATATATATATGTATGTATATGTATATATATATATATATTTATATATATATATATATATATATATATATATATATATATATATATATATATATATATACACACACACACACACATATAAATACCGATAACCAAAGTACACTATAATCCCTAAAGTATGAAACCACTAGCCATCGATACCATAAGATCAACATTATACAAGCCTCCAAAACAGACAAAATTTCCGACGAGCAATATCACTTCTCTGTTATACTTTCCTAACATCCTTTGACGACAGTTTTAACATCTTTATGATAATCACTTCAGGGACTAGAATACGGTACAGCACCCTTCATACCGAGTGAATTTTTCTATTATCTTCTCCCACACACTTCGAAGAGTACCCTGAGTGTCCTTATAGGGTGTAAAAAGGTGAAGCATACGAGGGTATCTACTGTTAAACGTTTTTTTTTTTTTTTTTTTTTTATCTGCCATTACCTTCAGCACACTTTCCTCTTTATACCTGCGTACAATATCATGTTACTACTATCTGGATCTTTAGGAAGAGGCTTACAAAATTGGGTGAAGAGTCGAAGGGGTGGGTAGGGTGGGGGGGGATGTGGGGTGGGGGGTGACTTGGGGTGGGGGGTGTACGGTGGGGGTGACTTGGGGTGGGGGGGTGATGGGGGTGATGTGGGTTGGGGGTGGCATGGGGTGGGGAGTGATGTAGGGTGGGGGGTGACGTGGGGTGGGTGGGTGTAGGGTGGGGGTGACATGGGGTGGTGTGATGTGGGGTGGGGGGGTGTAGGGTGGGGGTGACATGGGGTGGTGTGATGTGGGGTGGGGGTGACTTGGGGTGGGTGGGGGTGATGTGGGGTGGGGGGGTGTAGGGTGGGGGGTGACGTGGGATGGGGGAGCTTGGGGGGGTGACTTGGGGTGGGGGGGTGTAGGGTGGGCGTGATGTGGGTGGGGGTATAAACGTACCTATAACATAACTGGGAGAAGCGAGCGTAGGTATTATACAGAGGGAGGGAAAGAGGGAGGAAGTGAGGGAAAGAGAGAGAGAGAGAGAGAGAGAGAGAGAGAGGGAAGAGCGAGAGCATAGGCAAACCACCCTTAAATTTTCATTACACTGCTAGTAACTTTTTGTGCAATCCTAAATACAAACAAACAAAGGAACAAACAAGGACAATACATGAATACATACTGCCGATTACATAATGATGTTTATGATGATAATGCTGATAAAAGAAATAGTGAAGAAGCTAATGATAATGACAATAACAAGGATAGTAATGATAATCATAACAATTGTGTCAACAATCATAACAATAACAATAATGATGATAATAAAATATTAGCAGTAATGATAATGATAATGACGATCGTTATAATGATAATAATAATGGTAATGACAATCATGATAACAAGAACAACAACAACAATGACAATCATGATAACAAGAACAACAACAACAATGATAATGATACAAATGAGGATGATAATGATAACAATAGTTATGATGATGACAATAATAACAATAGTAATGATGATATTGATAATGATAATAACAACAATAATGATAATGAAAATGGCGGTGTTGATAATAACAATAGCAAACAGCAACAGCAAATAAAACGATAACATGAATAACCAATACATAGAAAAAATACATAACCATTACATAATTAACGTATAAAAAAAAGACTCTTCTCTACTCCATTTTGTTAATGATTCTCTCAAGTCGAGGTCCTGTTTCCTATTGGGTTCTTCTGCTCCCTGGCCAATCCGTAATGGTCAGGCTCTCTCTCGCTCTCCCTCTTTCTCTCTTTCTTTTGCTCTTTCTCTGTCTCTTTCTCCCTCTTTGTCTTTCTCTTTGTCTTTCTTTCTTTTTATTTGTCTTTCTCTTTTTTTCTTTCTCTTTTTCTTTCTTTCTCTTTTTCTTTCTCTGTCTCTTTCTTTCTTTCTTTCTTTCTCTCTCTCTCTCTTTCTTTCTCTTTCTCTCTCTCTCTCTTTCTCTCTTCTCTCTCTCTCTCTCTCTCTCTCTCTCTCTCTCTCTCTCTCTCTCTCTCTCTCTCTCTCTCTCTCTCTCTCTCTCTCTCTCTCTCTTTCTCTCTCTCTGTCTCTTTCTCTCTCTATTCTTTTTCGACTGCTTTCTTCTTCTTTTTTTTAATTCTCCATCCTCTTCATCTTTTCCGTTATTCTAAAACTCCCTCGTAATCTTTTTCATCTCTCTTTTTCTACTTCGTTTCTCGTTATTTTCTTTCTCTCTTTTTTGTCTCTCTATTTCTTCATCTCGTTTATCTCTCTATTTCTTTTTGTTTATTTCCTCCTTCGTTACCCCAGTTTCCCCTTCCTCTTTCTTTATATTTTTTTCAATGATTTCAACCCCTCTGTGATTGTCTCCCCTCTCCTATCCCTTCTGCTCGCCCCTTTCTCCCCTCTGTCTGATTGTAATGATTCACTTCTTTTTCCCCCTCTCTACATGTCTCACTTCGCCCCCTCCCCCTCTCCCTCCCTACATATCTCACCTCGCCCCC
>BOPN01003202.1:83953-86453 GCA_017312705.2 Penaeus japonicus | reverse complement strand
TGTGTGTGTGATTCGGTACTCGTTCAGCATATATATATATTATATATATAATATGGATAGATAGATAGACAGAGAAAGAGAGAAAGAGATATAGATGTATGAAGATATATTGAGATAAATAGGTAAATATGCAGACAGATAAATAGATAAAGAGTGAGATAGATACATATACTGACACAAGGACTTTATTTTCTTTCACTCTCTTTTTTGGCGGTCTTAATCTTTTTCCTCTCATTTTCCCCTCGTTTTAATCTCCTCCTTTCTCATCCATTTCCCATGCCCTCTCCCTCCCTTTCCTCCCCCCCTCTCTATCTTTCTTTCTTTCTCTCTTCCTTTCTCTTTCTCTCTCTCTTCCTTTCTCTCTCTCTCGCTCGCTCTCTCTCTCTCTTCTTTTTAATTATCTGAACCAACAAACCTGCAATTGTGCAACTGTTCTCCCTGGTTGGCTTTTGACCATGAAGAGTGAAATTTAGCTGAGATTTCCATTAACTGGAGAAGGGTGCCACGGAGCAATGTTTTCCTCTCTCTTCCTCTAGGCATGGGAGAGGGAGAGAAAGGGAGGGAGGGGGAGGGAAGGGGAGATGAAGGGGGAAGGTGGGTGGAGGGAGAGAGAGGGGGAAGGGAGGGTGAGGAGGGAGGAGGGGGAAGGAAAGGAAGGGAGAGAGAGGGAGGGAGAGGGAGGGTGGGAGGGGGAGAAGGAGGGGGAAGGTCGGTGGAGGAAGAGGGAGGGGGAAGGGACGGGGAGGGAGGGAGGGAGGAGGGGGAAGGAAAGGAAGTGAGGGTTAATAGGGGTAGGGGGAGATGATGGGGCGAGAGAGAAAGAGAGAGAGAGAGAGAGAGAGAGAGAGAGAGAGAGAGAGAGAGAGAGAGAGAGAGAGAGAGGTGTAGGAACAGTCCACGCAGCAGTAACGCAGTCGCTCGTATTAGCCACATTGTCTTATGAGGACTGAAATAGCATGGCTGTTGTTGGGATGAGAGACATTGTATGACGTGTGTGTGAGGAAGAAATCTACATTATTCTATATTATTTCCTCACTCATTTACTCTCTCTCTCTCTCTCTCTCTCTCTCTCTCTCTCTCTCTCTCTCTCTCTCTCTCTCTCTCTCCTCTCTCTCTCTCTCTCTCTTTCTCTATATATATATATATATATATATATATATATATATATATATATATATATATAACTTAAAAACGTATATATATATAACAAAAAAAAAAATATACTCTCTCTCTCTCTCTCTCTCTCTCTCTCTCTCTCTCTCTCTCTCTCTCTCTCTCTCTCTCTCTCTCTCTCTCTCTCTCTCTCTCTCTATCTATCTATCTATATCTCTATCTCTCTCTTTAAGTCTCTCTCTTTCTCTCTTTCTCTTGAGTTTCATTAGCATGATCATTTATAGTATTTGTACTATTCAACTGTTCACATCCTCTTAACAAAACAAATTCCTCACTATTACAAACAATTTATAAATACATGAGCACCTAACAAGATTAATGAATGAATTAATGAACGAACGAATGAATAGACAAATAGATGAATAAAGAAATGAATAAATAGACAGATAAAAAGACGATCTAAAACAACCAGCTTGTTATCCGCTTAGCTTCAAAACCACATTGCATTTTATGTGCCGTGTGCAATTTTGTATTTTTTGTCTTGCATTTCCTGTATGAGAGAAATACAATACTGTACCAAAATGTTTTCGAGACTCAGGATTTTATTAGTATGTTAGAATAAACATATTCTGTCTTTGTAATGATATTGATGAGGGAATTAGCGTGTTTATTTTGGGTTTAGTATTTTTTTTTACGTATTGTGTATGTGGATATTGTATTTTGATAAACCAATGGGAATTGTAGTAGTTGTAAGAACAGTTATTTTAGTATTGGTATTTGTGTTGTATTATCATCATCATTAGTGTTATTATTATCATCATCATTAGTGTTATTATTATCATCATCATTAGTGTTATTATTATCATTATCACTAGTGCTATTATTATCATCATCACTACGATTTTTCTGATCATTATCATTGTTAACATTATGATCATTATCATTAGTGCTATCATTATAATCACAATAAGAATAATCAGTACTATTATTACTGCTGTGTTACCATCGTCATCATATTCATTATCATTATTAATATCAATTCTGATATCATTATCGTTACGATGAGAATTATAAGTATCATTATTACTGTTCTTTTAAGTGGTTATAGTATTGCTACTATTACTAATACTTTTGTTATTATCATTATCATTATTATCATCATTATTATTACTATTCTAGTATTGTTTAATATCATTACTATCATTACTATTGCTGTTATTGTTATTGATATATGTTTATTATCATTGTTATTATCATTACTATTATCATTATCATCATTATCATCAGTCTTATTTGAATTATAATTATTTTCAATAACACTAATGCTGTTTTATCCGCATTTACACACATCTCAATCATCGTTATTGAAAATGATGTTTCCATTATT
>BOPN01003202.1:76453-78953 GCA_017312705.2 Penaeus japonicus | reverse complement strand
AGGTTGTATGAATCTAATTTACCAGTGTAGTGAATTTAGATGATGTTTATAAAAAAAACTGTGAATTTGATTTGATTTAGCTGCGTTTTTTATGTGAATTGAATTATTCACTGGGTTGTATTTCATCTTAATTATCTATCTATTAATTTATTTTTATCTTTACTACTCTGAAAGCATTTGGAATGTAAAGAAAAATTGAAATGAAATATATATCTTTTATGGTAAGTAGATGGCTAAATATTTATCTTTTGAGAGAGGCAGAGACACTCTAACCTTAAAGTATCATTTAGAGTTATCAAATGTATAGCTATGTATCTTTAGTTATTAAAAAATATAAAAAGATATTTCTATCATTTTGCTATAACGTGAATCTGTAGTACAAAGATGTATCAAACCTTCTACTGATTTAGATATATGTTACATTTACATTTACATTATTGTGAAGAGCTCTATTATTTAATCTCAACCATCATCGAACAGCCTATTTTGCACTATGATTTTTTTTTTTTTTTATTAAGTAACCTATCTTTAATGCCATTCCATTCTATAAAAGGAACGTCAACAAGGTATTAAGTTACTGAGGGTGACATATATGGTTTCCCCTCTACTTGATCCTGTATTAGGGATAGGTATAGAGGTATAATTGCGATTTGCAATAATAATTGCCTCAGTCTCCTCATAAAGTTGTTGCATAATATTAATCTGACATGACGAGTTTAGAACATATACCTATGTAACCTAGGTAAAATACACACACACACACACACACATCTATATGTGTATATGAAATGTGCTTGTAGGTCTAGGGCTATAGAACGAATTTTAAGGTATAAGATAACAAAGTATTCTTCAAAATATAACGCTAGACGTAAACACAAGATTTCTCTCTTGTACTTTGCATAGGCATTAGGAAATATTCATCACATATAAGCTTTGATAAAGGAATGATTACCCCCCCCCCCCCCCCCCTCCCAACCCCTCGTTAACACACCGATACCCGACACCGGAACGAGGCGACGAGAGAGAGAGAGAGAGAGAGAGAGAGAGAGAGAGAGAGAGAGAGAGAGAGAGAGAGAGAGAGAGAGAGAGAGAGAGAGAGAGAGAGAGAGAGAGAGAGAGAGAGAGAGAGAGAGAGAGAGAGAGAGAGAGAGAGAGAAAGAGCGGTGTCGCCACGGAGCGATTACGTCATAAAGATAATCCGTAGCGACGCGACGTGCAATTTCACATCTGATGGATCACTTCTCGGCCAGGTGTAATTTACCCCCCTTTTGATTAATTAGGCCTTGTATTTAATTCCCCCGTGATGAATAACTACGGTGGACAATGTTAATGGCCGGGTAATTGTAGCAATCACGTGATTAAGGTAAATGGTCGATTCTTTTAGATATGCAATTATAGAAGGTAATGGGTGATGGGGGCTGGCTAGACGGGGATGGTTAATGGGGGAGAGGGGAGGGTGTATCGGGGGTGAGGGGGTATGCATACATTTTACGGGGATGAAGAGGAGTGTTTATCATAAGAAGAAAAAACAAATAAACAAACAAAGTGCTTCCTCTTATCGTTTAATTTCTTTGCGATAATCTTTTTTTCCTATGATTTTTTTTTTTCCCTCCTATGATGAATACTCTCTAAGCGGTCATATTCTCCATTACCTAATTTAGGTATTGCTAAAAAAAAAAAAAAAAAAAAAAAAAAAAAAATAAAAAATAAATAAATAAATCCGATTACTCAAAACATTAAAGAAGGAAAAAATGGATTGCACATTTTTCCCTTTTCCTTTCTCTGGTAAAACAGATTTTAATGAAAGAAAAAAAAAATGGAATAACATGAGCGATTGGCAGTAAAAGTGCATTACATTTTTCATGATAAAATTCACGGGATCAGTTTCATTAAGCTTACCATCGGAAATGCCAATTAAATACAAATTAAGCAATTCGATGGTAATTTCCAAGAATGTGAAATATTAATGACGTTTTATAAAGATAGGGTTAATATCGTTACGGTATATTGGGGAAGACATAACCTTAATCACTATTTCATTGGTATTGTCATTATCTGGTCGTTATCATCATTACTCCTCTATGTTTCATTAACGCTTATTTGTTTTCTCTTATCCTCGTCTTTTTTCCGTAGTTCGTCTTCTTTTTCGTTGTCTTTTCTTTCTCCTTCTTCGTTTTAATTTTTTCTGTACTTCTTTTGTCTTCTCATATCTTTTTTTCTTTCTTTCTTTCTTTTCCTTCATCTTTTTATTCTTCTTCCTCTACTTCTCTTGTTTTCTCATCATCATGTCTGTCTACTCTTCATCTTCCTCCTCCTCCTCTTCTTCTTTTCCTTCACCGTCTTCTTCTTCCTCCCCGTCTTCTTCTCTTCTAAGCTTCATCTATTTATTGGTCGTTTCCCTCGTCGTCTTCTTTTTCTCCTTCGTCATCATCTTCTCCCTCATCGTTTTCTTTTTCATATTTCCTTTTCACACAACGAGACACACTAACAACAAACAGAC
>BOPN01003202.1:53953-58953 GCA_017312705.2 Penaeus japonicus | reverse complement strand
TCCCCACAACCCCCACACGACTCCCCCACCCACAACCCCCACACGACTCCCCCCACCCACAACCCCCACACGACTTCCCGCAACCCCACTCAACCCCTTTAAACCCCCTCTCCCATAAGGCAGCTCCACCTCCGCCACATACTTTTATCTTCCATAGATTCCCTTTAAGAGCATTTGTAAATCTATAATGAGCAAGGGTCAACGTGGGTGGCTGGGGATGGCAAAGAGTATCAAGGGGATAAAGGTGAGGGAGAGGGTGAGGGAGAGTGTGGGGGGATGAGGGAGAGAGTGAGGGAGGGTCAGGGTGAGAGTGAGGGAGAATGAAGGAGGGTGGGGGAGGGTGAGGGAGAGAGTGAGGGAGGGTGAGGGAGAGAGAGGGAGAGTGAGGGAGGGTGAAGGAGGGTGAGGGAAAGAGTGAGGGAGGGTGAGGGAGAGTGAGGGAGAGCAAGGGACAAGGGAAGGTTGAGCGCGAGCGAGAGTGAGCGAGAGCTAGGGAAGGTGAGCGCGAGCGAGAGTGAGCGAGAGCGAGGGAAGGTTGAGCGCGAGCGAGAGTGAGCGAGAGCTAGGGAAGGTTGAGCGAGAGCGAGGGAGGGTTGAGCGAGAGCTAGGGAAGGTTGAACGCGAGCGAGGGAAGGTTGAGCGAGAGCGAGGGAGGGTTGAGCGAGAGCTAGGGAAGGTTGAGCGAGAGCTAGGGAAGGTGAGCGCGAGCGAGGGAGAGAGAGAGTCTAAAACAGAGTCAGACAAACAAGTAGACATTCATAGACAGAAAGGATAAATATTAGTGACTGTAATATCATTATTCTCCAGTAATTTATCTTTATCGCCGTTATTCTTTTTATCAATAATTGACACATTGGTATACATCTATATTGCTTCGGTTATTGGAAACTGAATGTTCTATTTCGAGGTGACACGGGAGTCTCTCGGAATTAATGAGAGAATCATTAATATATCCTGGTCATTTGTCCTAAACGAGAAGGTGTGATGTTGAATAGCATAAATATATATATATACAGACAGACAGACGTGGAGACAGTGAGACAGACAGACAGACGTGGAGACAGTAAGACAGACAGACAGACGTGGAGACAGTGACACAGACAGACAGACGTGGAGACAGTGACACAGACAGACGTGGAGACAGTGACAGGCAGTGACAGACAGACAGACGTACAATCAATCAGCCCGAGACAGAAACCGAAAAAACTCATTAAGCAACAACAACAACAGAAACAACAACAACAGCAACAAAAATAGCAACAAAGGCGTAAATACCTCCCATGAAAAAGCCCCTTGATTCTGCTCGACCTGCAACCCGATGGAAATTAATAAAATTGATTCGACATCATTTGAATTGACTTCACAAACTAATACAAAGTCATATAACCACAACATGCGATAATTGAGGTTATGTTGCTGCCAGAAGTGCTGCTAAAACGAATTTTCTCGTTGATTTGATCCTCTATTTCTTTTATTACTGCTGTTGATGTTCTTATTCTTCTTTCTTTTGACAGACAGACGTGGAGACAGTGAGAAAGACAGACGTGGAGACAATGAGACAGACAGACAGACAGACGTGGAGACAGTGACAGACAGACAGACAGACGTGGAGACAGTGAGACAGACAGACAGACAGACGTGGAGACAGTGAGAAAGACAGACGGGGAGACAGAGACAGACAGACAGACAGACGTGGAGACAGTGACAGACAGACAGACAGACGTGGAGACAGTGAGACAGACAGACAGACAGACGTGGAGACAGTGAGAAAGACAGACGTGGAGACAATGAGACAGACAGACAGACAGACGTGGAGACAGTGAGAAAGACAGACAGACGTGGAGACAGTGAGACAGACAGACAGACGTGGAGACAGTGAGAAAGACAGACGTGGAGACAGTGAGACAGACAGACAGACAGACGTGGAGACAGTGACAGACAGACAGACAGACGTGGAGACAGTGAGACAGACAGACAGACAGACGTGGAGACAGTGAGAAAGACAGACGTGGAGACAGTGAGACAGACAGACAGACAGACGTGGAGACAGTGAGACAGACAGACAGACAGACGTGGAGACAGTGAGACAGACAGACAGACAGACGTGGAGACAGTGAGAAAGACAGACGTGGAGACAATGAGACAGACAGACAGACGTGGAGACAGTGAGACAGACAGACGTGGAGACAGTGAGACAGACAGACAGACGTGGAGACAGTGAGACAGACAGACAGACGTGGAGACAGTGAGACAGACAGACAGACGTGGAGACAGTGAGACAGACAGACGTGGAGACAGTGAGACAGACAGACGTGGAGACAGTGAGACAGACAGACGTGGAGACAGTGAGACAGACAGACAGACGTGGAGACAGTGACACAGACAGACAGACGTGGAGACAGTGCGACAGACAGACAGACGTGGAGACAGTGCGACAGACAGACATGGAGACAGTGAGAAAGACAGACGTGGAGACAGTGAGAAAGACAGACGTGGAGACAGTGAGACAGACAGACAGACAGACGTGGAGACAGTGAGACAGACAGACAGACGTGGAGACAGTGAGACAGACAGAAAGACGTGAGATGAAAAGACAGACAGACAGACGTGGAGACAGTGAGACAGACGTGCAGACAGTGAAACAGACAGAAAGACGTGGAGACAGTAAGACAGACAGACAGACGTGGAGACAGTGACACAGACAGACAGACGTGGAGACAGTGAGAAAGACAGACGTGGAGACAGTGAGACAGACAGACGTGGAGACAGTGAGACAGACAGACAGACGTGGAGACAGTGACACAGACAGACAGACGTGGAGACAGTGCGACAGACAGACAGACAGACGTGGAGACAGTGAGACAGACAGACAGACAGACGTGGAGACAGTGAGACAGACAGACAGACAGACGTGGAGACAGTGAGACAGACAGACAGACAGACGTGGAGACAGTGAGACAGACAGACAGACAGACGTGGAGACAGTGAGAAAGACAGACGTGGAGACAGTGAGACAGACAGACAGACGTGGAGACAGTGAGACAGACAGACGTGGAGACAGTGAGACAGACAGACAGACGTGGAGACAGTGAGACAGACAGACAGACGTGGAGACAGTGAGACAGACAGACAGACGTGGAGACAGTGAGAAAGACAGACGTGGAGACAGTGACAGACAGACAGACAGACGTGGAGACAGTGAGAAAGACAGACGTGGAGACAATGAGACAGACAGACAGACAGACGTGGAGACAGTGACAGACAGACAGACAGACGTGGAGACAGTGAGACAGACAGACAGACAGACGTGGAGACAGTGAGAAAGACAGACGTGGAGACAATGAGACAGACAGACAGACAGACGTGGAGACAGTGACAGACAGACAGACAGACGTGGAGACAGTGAGACAGACAGACACACAGACGTGGAGACAGAGAGAGAGACAGACGTGGAGACAATGAGACAGACAGACAGACAGACGTGGAGACAGTGAGAAAGACAGACAGACGTGGAGACAGTGAGACAGACAGACAGACAGACGTGGAGACAGTGAGAAAGACAGACGTGGAGACAGTGAGACAGACAGACAGATATGACGGGAGAGACAGAGACAGACACAGACGTGGAGACAGTGAGAAAGACAGACGTGGAGACAATGAGACAGACAGACAGACGGGAGAGTGAGACAGATAGACGGAGACAGTGAGACAGACAGACAGACGTGGAGACAGTGAGACAGACAGACAGACGTGGAGACAGTGAGACAGACAGACAGACGTGGAGACAGTGAGACAGACAGACGGGGAGACAGTGAGACAGACAGACGTGGAGACAGTGAGACAGACAGACAGACGTGGAGACAGTGACACAGACAGACAGACGTGAGAAAGAAAGGACAGACAGACAGACGTGGAGACAGTGCGACAGACAGACATGGAGACAGTGAGAAAGACAGACGTGGAGACAGTGAGAAAGACAGACGTGGAGACAGTGAGACAGACAGACAGACAGACGTGGAGACAGTGAGACAGACAGACAGACGTGGAGACAGTGAGACAGACAGAAAGACGTGGAGACAGTAAGACAGACAGACAGACGTGGAGACAGTGAGACAGACGTGCAGACAGTGAAACAGACAGAAAGACGTGGAGACAGTAAGACAGACAGACAGACGTAGAGACAGTGACACAGACAGACAGACGTGGAGACAGTGAGACAGACAGACGTGGAGACAGTGAGACAGACAGACAGACGTGGAGACAGTGACACAGACAGACAGACGTGGAGACAGTGCGACAGACAGACGTGCAGACAGTGAGACAGACAGAAAGACGTGGAGACAGTAAGACAGACAGACAGACGTGGAGACAGTGACACAGACAGACAGACGTGGAGACAGTGAGACAGACAGACAGACGTGGAGACAGTAAGACAGACAGACAGACGTGGAGACAGTGACACAAACAGACAGACGTGGAGACAGTGAGACAGACAGACGTGGAGACAGTGACAGGCAGTGACAGACAGACAGACGTACAATCAATCAGCCCGAGACAGAAACCGAAAAAACTCATTAAGCAACAACAACAACAGAAACAACAACAACAGCAACAAAAATAGCAACAAAGGCGTAAATACCTCCCATGAAAAAGCCCCTTGATCGTGCTCGACCTGCAACCCGATGGAAATTAATAAAATTGATTCGACATCATTTGAATTGACTTCAATAAACTATCGGCCAAAGTCACATAAATCACAACATGCGATAATTGAGGTTGTGTTGCCGCCAGCGTTGCCAAAACGAATTTTCTCGTTGATTTGATCCTCTATTTCTTTTATTACTGCTGTTGCTGTTCTTATTCTTCTTTCTTTTGTTCTTCTTCTTTTTATATTATTTTCGTTAATATTATTATTATTATTATTATTATCATTATTATTATTAGTAGTAGTGGTAGTATCAATGTTATCACTATCATTATTTTTCATCATTGTTGTTATT
>BOPN01003202.1:48953-51453 GCA_017312705.2 Penaeus japonicus | reverse complement strand
CCATCTGTTATTGTGTCACCGTGCATATGCCTTTGCAAAATGATTTAGGTGATTTGATCTCGAGAGAATGCTATCTTTTTTAGATTTTTTTTTTTTGTCGGTTTAGCTTTTATCCAATTCGTATGTTATTGTTATCCATCTTTGTGTGTTGCTTTGGGAATATTTTTTGGGTTATTAGCAAAAGTAGTCATAATATTAATACTAGTAGTAGTAGTGGTATTTGTTTTATTACTGGTAGTAGTAATAGTAGTATTAGCGTTATTACTAATAGTAGTAATAGTTGTATTAGTAGTTTTGTGTGCTGTAACAGAAGTATTGATAGTCTCACTAATAGTAATATCAGTAGTAGTCAAAGTAGTAATAGTAGTAGTATTGATAATAGTACCAAAATATGAGTAACAGTATTAGTAAAGCAGCAGCAGTAATTCTGTTATATAACATAAATGATTAAGATAGCGTATATATCTTTATAATTATTGTTATTACTACTACAATTATTATCAAAATCATTATCAGCATCTGTAGTATTGTTATCATCATTATTATTATTACCAGCATTACCACTTCTAATGTAGTATCGTTAGATTATTGTTATTACTACTACAATTATTATCAAAATCATTATCAGCATCTGTAGTATTGTTATCATCATCATTATTATTACCAGCATTACCACTTCTAATGTAGTATCGTTAGATTATCATGATGCTAAAGAAGATGAAAATAATTATAACAATGGGAAGATTAATGATGAAATTAATAGCAAGGATAATGATGATGATAACATAATAAAGGATAAAGACAATAACAATGATAAAAAAATAACAACCACCTATAACAAAGATGATATCAATGACAATATATATATCTTAAATTAGTGATCACCTTGATTAAAATCTATACATATACTATAATTAACCGCTGTTGATTAGTTTATATACAATAGCATTGACGCTTTCAACAAGCCTCACTACAATGAAGGTCTTAGAAGACATTCCATTAACAGCTAAGGTAGCGGAGCGGTGGAAGGAGGAGGAGGGAGGAGGAAGAGGAAGAGGGAGGAAGAGGAAGAGGAAGAAGAGATGGAGGAAGAGGAGGTGGTGGTGGTGGAAGTGGAGGAGGAGGGGGAGGAGGAGGAAGAGGAGGAAGAGATGGAGGAAGAGGAGGAAGGGGAGGAAAGAGGAAGGGGAGGAAAGAGGAAGAGGAGGAAAGAGGAAGGGGAGGAAAGAGGAAGAGGAGGAAAGAGGAAGAGGAGGAAAGAGGAAGGGGAGGAAAGAGGAAGAGGAGAAAAGAGGAAGAGGGAGGAAAGAGGAAGGGGAGGAAAGAGGAAGAGGAGGAAAAAGAAAGAGGGAGGAAAGAGGAAAAGGGAGGAAAGAGGAAGGGGGGGAAAGAGAAAGGGGAGGAAAGAGGAAGAGGGAGGAACAAGGAGGGGGAGAAAAAAGGAAGGGGAGGAAAGAGGAAGAGGAAGAAAAAAGGAAGAGGGAGGAAAGAGGAGGAAGGGAGAAAAGAGGAAGAGAGAGGAGGTGAAAGAAAGGGGAATTGAAAGTGAGTGAATGATAAGAGGAAGAAGAAGAGGAGGAAGAAGAGGAGGAAGAGGAGGATAAGTGAGATATCGTGAGGATCTGCAGTAGGCATGGCATACAGAGGTGGTTGAGTGAGAGTAAAGGTGATATATTACATGTGATACGATGCAGCATTGATATTACACATGATATAACCTAATGTGTATATATGGGGGTTCCGGAGAGGTGGAAGGCGTGGGGGGGGGGGGGGGAGGAGAGGGAGGGAAGGGCGCACTCAAGTCTCGGTCTGTCTCCCGTCATCGCTCAATTTAACCTAATTTGCACGAGTTGAATGCTAATTATGCAACATGGATCATTGGCATTCACCTTGCCGTTCACAGAGGGCGTACATATCGTCTATAGAATCAGTCAGTGGCTTTGATATCAAATATTCATAGAGTATTGATCGATAGCAAAACACCATTCTCCGCTAATGGGATGGTTTAAGTGAATGGTAACTGGGTTATGTATGGTTCGCAATGTATTCATAAGAAATGAATGACATTAGATGAATAACACTGAGGAAAAGTAGTAGAACACGAGAAACCGGAAATGCCACACGTGTTATTAGGTGGAAATTGATTTACGTTTCCCATTCATTATTCATCTTCTTAATTTCCTCCCCCCCTAAACCCTCTTTTCATCTTAATTTTGCTGTCTCTCTCTCTCTCTCTCTCTCTCTCTCTCTCTCTCTCTCTCTCTCTCTCTCTCTCTCTCACTCTCTCTCTCTGTCTTTCTCTCTCTCTCTCTCTCCCTCCCTCTTACCCCACCCTTACCCCTTCAATTTTCTCCCCCCTCTCCATCCCTTTCGTGTGTGTGAGAATTTATAATGATGATGTCGCAGGGGGCAGTTGATTTCATATATACAAATTGCGGAAACATACACACACATATGTGTGTATAAATATGTGCATATATATAAATACTAATATATATAT
>BOPN01003202.1:7500-10000 GCA_017312705.2 Penaeus japonicus | reverse complement strand
CAATGAAAAACGAAACAAAAAAAAAAAAATATATATCGGTTCGATCATTATCCTTAGCACATGAATACCGTTCTAAATTTGCATCTACTAATAAAAAAAAAATAGTCATTAATCAACATCACTTACCCTTCATACATGTTTCGATCTTGCAAAGCCTGAATGGCACGGACTAGCTTGCTATTGAAATTTACCATTTCCTGTGATGTATGTTTATTGACACAGAACACAGAACAAATACCATTTTGTACGCAATGGGAAATAAATATTTATGTCCTTGTGCGCGAGGCTGACAACATTGATATGTTTGTTTGTTTGTGAAGTACTGGATGTTTTCTCCTTCGTCTTTTTTTTTCTTTTCTTTTTTTCCTTTCTCTCTCCTTTTTTGTTTTTCTTTGATTTTTTTTTTCTCTCTTCTTCTTCCTCTTATCATTATTATCTTCTTTTCTTTCCTCTCCCTCTTTTTCTTATTCTTATTCTTCTCCGTCTTCTTCTCTTTCTCTTTCTCTGCTTTTCCTTGCCTTTTACTTCTTTTTCTTTCCTCTCATTTCTCCTCCTCCTTCTTCTTCATTCCTCTCCCTCTTCTTCTTTTTCTTCTTTCCTTTCCCTCTTTTCATCTTCATTTTCTTTCCTTTCCCTCTCCTTCTTTTTCTTATATTGTTCCTCGTCATCATTATCATCACCAACATAATCATTGTCATCACCAAGAGAGAGGAAGAGAAAGAGAGAGAGAGAGAGAGGATATAAAAGAGAGAGAGAGAGGAAGAGAAAGAGAGAATGGAAGAGAAAGAGAGAATGGAAGAGAAAGAGAGAGAAAGAGAGAGAGAGAGAGGAAGAGAAAGAGAGAGAGGAAGAGAAAGAGAGAATGGAAGAGAAAGAGAGAATGGAAGAGAGAGAGAGAGATTGGAAGAGAAAGAGAGAGATTGGAAGAGAGAGAGAGAGAATGGAAGAGAGAGAGAGAGATTGGAAGAGAAAGAGAGAGAGAGAGGAAGAGAAAGAGAGAGAGAGAGGAAGAGAAAGAGAGAGAGAGAGAGAGAGAGAGAGAGAGAGAGAGAGAGAGAGAGAGAGAGAGAGAGAGAGAAAAAAAAAACATTAAAACTATAAACTAAAATCATCACCATCGTATTCACCATCACCATAATCCCCATCGTCATATTTACCATCATTTTTTTTTTCTCTATACCTACAGCAATATAATATCTATTTTGTCCATCTGATATTATTAAGAGGAATAAGATGATTCTCGTTCAATAACTTTCAAAACGTATTCGAGGACGAAAGCTGCTTCCTCCTACCTGTCAATCAATGGCACCGTGACAGCCCTCCAAAAATACCTGTCGTGCAGCGAGTCCTCAACCCCCCCCCCCTTCCCCCGGCACCAACCCCACCCCCCGAGTCGCCCCCATCCCCCTCCCCCCCCCATCCCTCAACCCCCCCAACACCAAAAGCCGAGCGCCATTGTGAGTCCATTAAGCCCCAAGATTTCTGTATCACAGGCCTTGGTAAATGCCTAAATCCTGGCCTCTTCCCCCTCCCCCTCTCCCCCTCTCCCCTTCCTCCCCGCTCTTGTCCTTCCCCCCTTCCCCATCCCGCTCTTGTTCTTCCCCCCTCCCCCCTTCACCCCTGCTCTTGTCCTTCCTTTCCCCCCCTCCCCCTTCCCCCTCCCGCTCTTGTCCTTCCCTCCTCCTCCCCCCCCCCCTCCCCCCCCCCCTTCCCCCCGTTCTATCCTTCCCCCTCCCCTTCTCCCTCCCGCTCTTATGTCCTTCCCCCTTCCCCTCCCCTTCCCCTCCCCCTTCCCCCTCCCCCTCCCCTCCCCTCCCGCTCTTGTCCTCTCCCCCCTTCCCCCCTCCCGCTCTTGTCCCTCCCCCCCTTCCCCCTGCTCTTGTCTTCCCCCCACCCCCTCCCCTACCCTCCGCTCTTGTCCTCCCCCTTCCCCCTTCCTCCCTTCCCCCGCTCTTGTCCTTTCCCCCACCCCCTTCCCCCTAACCCTCCTGCTCTTGTCCTTCCCCCTCCCCACCCTTCCCTCTAACCCTCCCACCCTTCCCCCTAACCCTCCCCCACTCTTGTCCTCCCCTTACCCCCTTCCCCCTTCCCCGCTCTTGTCCTTTCCCCCACCCCCTTCCCAACCTCCCGCTCTTGTCCTCCCCCTTACCCCCTTCCCCTTCCCCCGCTCTTGTCCTTTCCCACCCCCTTCCCCCTCCCCAACCCTCCGCTCTTGTCCTCCTCCCCTTACCCTCTTCCTGCCTTGTCCTTTCCCCCTCCCCTCCCCTACTTCTCCCTTACCCACTTCCCCCCGCTCTTGTCCTTTCCTTCCCCACCCTTCCTCACCCTTCCCCTCCCCTCACCCTTACCCCCTCCCCCTCCTCCCTTCCCACCCCGCTCTTGTCCCTTTGAAGAGCACAGGCGAGGTAGAGAAGAGGACATGGCAGTTCCCTTAACTATGTTATGCATTTAATAAAGCTCTCAGTCGTCAAGGTTATCAGAGCCAGCTCGTGTTATCTCT
>BOPN01003201.1:97500-105000 GCA_017312705.2 Penaeus japonicus | reverse complement strand
AATGATGATAAAATTAGTGATGATAATGATGATAAAATTAGTGATGATAATCATTATCGTTCTTGTTATCATCACTATTATTATAAAGATCGTTATTATCATTATCATAATTACCATTATTATGATGGTTACTAATAATACCAATAATTATATCTTTATGACTATGAATATTGTTATTATCAATATCGTTATTATCATTAAAAATAGCATTCCTATTATTGTTATTGTTATAATTATCATTATCATTATTATTGTTATTGTCATTATTATCATTATTATTATCATTATTATCATTATTATTATTATTATTAATATTATTATCATTATTATTATTATTATTATTATTATTATTATTATTATTATCATTATCATTATTATCATTATCATTATTATCATTATCATTATAATGATCATTATCATCATTATCATAACCATCATTATGATAATGATGATGTCGGTGATTTGATTTTATTTTTATTACAATTACTGTTATCTAATTCATATTTTTTTCGCTTTTTTCTTTTTTGAATTCCGGATTAATCTTCATTTGGCAGTTTTATTCATATTTTTTTTGTTTTGCTTTTAATTTCGTGTGCATGCAGGTCTGCTTTCAATTATGAGAATCGTGTTTGTTTTTTTGTTTTTGTGCTTGTATGTTTTTATTCTGTGTTCTCCCCTTTTATTTCGACTTTATGTACTTGTCTGATTAATTAACCTGTTTAGGTTTTTGTCTTTGTTTTTTTGTAATTTTGTATTAGATATAAGTCTGTCTGTCTTTTTTTTTCTTTCTTTCTTTTTTTTTCTTCGTTTGTGCTGGTTCTCCACATCATTATTTGTTTTCACTATTTTTCTTTATCAGTTTATCATCAGTATATCTTTATTTTATCATTATTATTATTTTTTTCAATATTAAGAAAAACAATAAGAAACTGCGATAGGGAATTATCAGTAGATAATAAAAAAAAAACTTTCAAGACATACTGACAATAAGAAAACAAATAACTGACTACAAATAAAATCAGCAAAAAAAAAAAAAAAAAAAAAAATCATTCCAAACCATCTCAAAAACTTCGTAATCTGTTCCACCTAACTCATTATCTCGAAAGGCAACACCAATTTTTATCTTAGAGCTTAGCAAAAGAGCTCAAGTTCAGAGATATGTTATCTGCAATGTGCTCGCTTCTTTTATAAACTCGGTTAGTTTTTTTTTTTTTTTTTTTTTTTTTTTTTTTTTTTTGTCGGGTCTAAGCCTCAGCATTAAAAGGTATTTACTATTTCTCATTTTCTTAATACGTGTTTATCTTTTACGTTTGAGCGGAAGCAGCAACAGCAAGATTATGTTTATATTTACTGTTGTTTATTTTCATGCTTTTTGACTATTGTTATTGTTGTTGTTTTTGTTGTGATTGTTTATTACTATTGTTATCTTTATTTTGGTTATTATAATCGGTACTATTAATATCTTAATCATCATCATTACCACTGTCATTATTGTTATTATCACTTTTATCATTATAATTGATAACGTTATCATCATCATATTATTATCATTATTATCATTGTTATCGTTATTATTATTATCATCATTATTATTATTATTATTATTATTATTATTATTATTATTATTATTATCATTATTATTATTATTATTATTATTATTACTATTATTATTATTATTATTATTATTATTATTATTATTATTATTATTATTATTATTATTATTATTATTATCATTACTATCATTATTATCATCATCATCATCATTATAATTATTATTATCATTATCATTATCATTATCATCATTATTATCATCATCATCATTATTATCATCATTATCATTGTCATTATCATCATTATCATAATCAAAGTAATAATAGTAGGAGTAACTTCTAATAGAAGTTACTATAATGATAATGATAATAATAACAATAATTATAATAATAATAATAATAATAATGATAATATAATAATAATGATGATAATAATGATAATAATAATAATGATAATAATGATAATAGTAATGATACTGATGATAATTATAACGATAAGTAGAGCAATGATAGTGATTACAGCAATAACTTTTTTGTATAATTATTATCATTATTATTGTTATTATCAATATCAGAATTTTTGTTATCATCATTGCTATTACCACTATTTCCATTATCATCATCATTATTATTATCATGATTATCAATATCATCAATATTATTGTCTTCGTTCTTATCATTATCATCACTATCATTATTATCATTATCTCTATCATCATCATTATTATTATCAATTTAATTGTAGTTGTTGTTTTACCGTCATCATCATCTTTATCATTGTTATCATTCTCATTCTCATTATCATCTATATCATTATCATTATTGTTCTTTCCTCATCATTTTTACCATTATCATAATTATTGTTTAATTATTATCATCGATATTATTGTCATTATCAATATCATCGTTATCATTAAGCTTATCAACATCATGATTTTCTTACAATCATCATTACTGACATTATCATTATTGTTGTCTTTTATTATCATTATCAATATGATCTTTATGACCATTATTAGTATCATTATTGATATCATTGTTATTATTATCATCAATATCATCATTATTGATATCAACATTATCAACATTACTATTATTATCATCGGTATTATCAATATGATTTATAAGAATTGTCGTTATCATCATGAATGTTTTTTGTTATTGTTATCCTTTTCATCGTTATCATCATCATTGTCAGTATTACTATCATTATATCCTCCTCGTCATCATCATTGCCATCAGTGTTAGTATTATCATCGACATATTCATTTTATCATTATTGTCAATGTCCATTTTTATTCATATTTTCATGATCATTGTATTCATCGCTGTTATTATCATTATCATTGTTTTTTTTCTTTCTTTCTTTAATGTTTGTATTTTGACAATGATTTAGTAGTAAATACCGAATAGAGCATCAAAACTTGACCTTATCTGACCTCTTCCCTACGAATAGAGCAATAAAACCTGACCTTATTTGACCTCTTCCCTACGAAATTCATACTCCTTCCTTTGACCACCGAAAGGAGTTTCGTGTCGTAAGGGATGACCTTAGGTACGGCAGATTACCTGACCTGGTTTCCACAATGGGTGGAACCTAAAAATTTAAATTCTCAATAATGGCACGGTTGACATGTATTGACCCGTTGAGGTCATTGCACTATAAGAGACCATCAGTTATTCTTCTTTTATGCAAAATATATGCGAGGTCACACAGAAGATGGAAAGGGATTTTTATACACGGGAACATGGGGTGCAAGGTTTGGTAATTGTGTGATCTGTGCAATGATTGCAATAATTCAGGCATGACTTTGGTGAGGTTCGTCTCGAGATACTCCACAATTATCATTATTTTCATCTTCATTGACACCATCAATTATTATTGTTAACATTGATATCATTATTGTTATCAGTGTCTTTATCATTGGCAATAGTTTTTGTATTGTTATCATCATTACCGCTAAACTTGTTTATAATCTCATTCTCGCTAAGGCACAGAATGCAAAGTTATTTAAGTAAATGACAAGGAAATAAACTACAAACTTTTCTTTTCCATGACTCCGTAAAGGAAAATATTAATCTCATGATTGCTTCGAGCAATTTTCCCTGCATGAATCGAGCATAAAGTGCGGAAAACATGAGGTAGTGATAGTAACAATAACAAAGATAATATGAAAGGAAAAGTTACTTCAGTCTTTCATGTTTTAAAGACAAAAAATAGTATTTTTTTTCTTGTCCTTCTGTTTGTTTGTTTTTCTAGCCTTCGTTTTTTAAATATCATCACACAAAATAAAAATATCCATTTGTTATAAACACTTATGAGACGCCTGCACTCAGAAACGAATCCAACTGGGATTTATATTACCAACCTGTTAAATTCTATGAGATTTTCGTTCTTCCTTGATTAAAAGTTCCGCTTTTTTATATCATAATTATCTCTTCCTTGGCGGAAATCGTCCACACAGATCTTTAATTCCGACTTTCATATTTGAGTAACTACACACAATTGCCATGTTCGTCCCTGCACCATTTCACGCAGTGTGACTCCCGTTGGCGTCGCCAGATACCCACGACAAAGGAACTTACAAACGTTGAGGCAAAACGAGAGCCATTCGACCCAAGGAACCGGACCATGACTGTCGGCTTTCCTGAAAGAACTTTCACGAAATACGCAAGAGGTTCTCCCGAAGTCTCCTCAGTCAAGCAAATGTCTAGCGTTTCCGTCGAGGAGGAGGAAGAGGAGGAGATGGAGGAGGAGGAGGAGGGAGGAGGAGGAGGAGGAGGAGGAGGAGGGAGGAAGAGGAGGAGGGAGGAAGAGGAGGAGGGAGGGAGGGAGGGAGTGAGGGAGGGAGGGAGGGAGAGAAGAAGGAAGGAAAGAAGGTGGAGGAGGAAAATAAGGAGGAAGAAAGACGAGGAATGAAGAGGAGGCGGAAGGTAGAAGGAGGAAGAAGGAACGAGGAGCGAGGAAGGAGAAAGAAGAAAGGAGGAGGGAAGAGGATAAAGAGAAAGGAAGAAAGGGAAGAGAGAGAGGCAGAGTAAAGAAGAAACGAAGCAAAGCCATGAAGAAAGAAAAGAAGAAAGGAAGAACGAAATGAAGATAGGAAAGAATACACACAGAAAGAAGGAAATAAACAAACAAACGAACAAACAAAAACAAATAAAGAAGGGAAGCAAGGAAAGCAAGAAGGAATGAAAGAAGGAAGTAAAGAATGAATAAACGAATGAATGAAGGAAGGAACGAAGGAAAGAAGGGAAGAGTGGATATGGTTGCTTGTCAGTGTCTCGCCAGGTGGTTCCGGTGAGCTGGCTTCCGACGCCTCACCGCGCACGACTGTCTGTCTTGCAGCTGATGTCTGTCTGTGTCTGTGTCTGTCTTTGTACATGTGTCTGTCTTTGTGCCTGTGTCTGTCTTTGTGCCTGTTTGTTTCTGTGTCTGTCTGTTTATTGCTGTGTCTGCCTGTCTGTGTCTGTCTTTGTTTCTGTGTCTCTGTCTGTCTTTGTGCCTGTGTCTGTCTGTTTATTTCTGTGTCTGTCTTTGTGTGTGTGCCTGTCTTTGTTTCTGTTTCTGTGTCTGTGTTTGTTTCTGTATCTGTTTGTTTCTGTGTCTCTGTCTGTCTGTGTATGTCTGTGCCTGTGTCTGTTTGTTTCTGTGTCTGTGTGTGTTTGTGTCTGTCTGTGTTTGTTTATGTTTCTGTGTCTTTGTGTTTGTGTCTGTGTTTTTGTGCTTGCGTTTGTTTCTGTGCCTGTGTTTAGATCTGAGTCTGCCTGTGTTTGTTTCTGGGTCTGTGTTTGTCCTTGTGTCTGTCTGAGTTTGTTTCTGTGTATGCATTTGTTTCTATGTTTGTGTCTGTGCGTGTCTGTGTCTATGCCTGTGTCAGTGTCTCTTAGTGTGTGTCCTTTGTTTGTGTCTTTTGTTTGTCTTTTGTCTATGTGTTTTGTCTATTTCAGTCAGCCTCATTCATACTTTATGTACTTTCTTAGAAATTCTTTTCGTCTTTTTCTTAACCTATTATTTATATTCACGTTTTCATTCGTATTTTCATATCTTATTTCTCGGTATTCTATTTTCCTTTCTCTTGCCTATTTCTCTTTCTCTTATCGAATTTCTCTTTCTATCATTCTGTCTCTTTCTTCCTCTTGCCTCCTGCCTTATTTGCTTTCTTTCCCACCGGCTTTTGTTCTTTGCTTGCTCTGTGCTTGCAGGAAAGAAACGCTTCTTGGAGCCTTATTATTCCTACTGGCTTTGAATATTTTAAAAATGCTTTTGGTACTTCTCTCCCACTCCCTCTCCTTCTCCCTCTCATTTTCTCTCTTTCACTTCCTCTCTCTATTCCTTTCCTTCTCCGTTCTAACTCTAACTCTTCCTCTCTCTCTCCCTCTCCCTCTCCCTCTCCCTCTCCCTCTCCCTCTTCCTCTCCCTCTTCCTCTTCCTCTTCCTCTTCCTCTTCCTCTTCCTCTTCCTCTTCCTCTTCCTCTTCCTCTTCCTCTTCCTCTTCCTCTTCCTCTTCCTCTCCCTCTAAGAAGAAGAAGAAGGACGAGGACGATTCAAGTGGGACTCGAGGGGAAGAAGAAAGCGGAATAGGCATAGCAATTTGAATAAAGAATATAATGGGAAATATTCGAATTTGGATTTCGGAAAAGTCGTCTCAGCAGATTCGAGCAGAGTAAGAACGGGCCAGTTGTCTTGCCTGATTTGCATGATTTCACGGAAAGGGTTAAATTGTACCAACGGTTATGATGCTGATGATAACTTTTATCTACAGTACTAGAAACACGAAACCGTTTTCTTTCTTTTTTATCTTAGAGCGGGAAATTAAAACAATTCAAGTGAACCCAACATATGAGAATGAATGAACGAAAGAAGCAACTGTTGCATATGCAGAAACAATGACAAAGAGAAGCTTTGTCTTCACCCAATGTCAAAAGATTGTGAGAGTACAATGCAAACTCTTGTACATTGTATTGCAAAGCTGCTATTGGGAAAAGATATATAAAACGTGATAATAATAATGATATCGTAATCATTATCATTATTGTTATCATCATCAGCACTGATATCATTATTATCATTATCCTTATAAGCATCATTATTATTTCAATGATCATCAGCACCATTTTTTTTGTTAGCATTATAATTATCATTATTGTTATTATGTTTCTCATTATTAGCATTCTTATCATTGTTATCGTTGTTGTTGTTATTATATTTATAATTATTAGCATTCTAATCATTAAAGCTGTAATAATAATTATGATAACAATTATCATTGTCATTGTTATCATCAAGATAATTGTTGCTATTAGAACTACTATTACTGTTATTGTCATTATCATTATCATCATTATCAGTACATTTATTGTTGTTGTCATTATCGTTATTACCATTATTATCATCATTATCGTTATTACTATCATCATCATTATCATTGTTGTTAGTATTATCATCATTATCATTATTATTGTTATTATCATATCATTATTATTATCCTCATCATCATTATCATTATTACAATTACTATCATTGTCATCATCACTGTTATTATTATCATAATAATGATCGTTTTTTTGCATTATTGTCATTATCATTACAATGATGATTATGGTTGTGTTGATTGTTTTTTCTTTCTTTTCTTTAAGAGGAAATCCGAGGAAATTATTTTCTCAAAATCTTGTGAGATACAAAATAATGATGAATAAGAAATATAAAAATGAAATACAAATACACCATATAAGACAGAATCTTTACGAAATAGAATATGCAAATGAAAATGAAATACAAATTATGAAAAAAAGAAATGTAACATATGAATATAATATCAAGCTAAATAAGAGACCAAGAAAATAGTAAATTATAAATAGAAAAAAAACATTGAAACAGAAAACATAACTGATAGAAAATATGATTTCCCCGGAAGATAACGAAAAGTCAGATTTAAATCAAATAAAGAAA
>BOPN01003201.1:80000-82500 GCA_017312705.2 Penaeus japonicus | reverse complement strand
TTGCACGTGTCTGGGGGGAGAGGGGGGGGGGGAGCGTGTTTGCATGTTTGTATCCATGTGAATGTGCGCGTGTGTGAATGTGTGTATTTGTGTGTGTGTGTGTGTGTGTGTGTGTGTGTGTGTGTGTGTGTGAGTGTGTGTGTATTTGTGTGTGTGTGTGTGTGTGTGTGTGTGTGTGTGTGTGTGTGTGTGTGTGTGTGTGTGTGTGTGTGTGTGTGTGTGTGTGTGTGTGTGTGTGTGTGTGTGTGTGTGTGTGTGTGTGAATGTGTGTATTTGTGTGTGTTAGTGTGTGTTTAAAAATGGCAAAGAAGTATATTTTGAAAAAGTTATGTTAAAGAAGTAAACAATTTTTGAATAATTGTTACACACAAAATTAATAAACATAATATACATTTCCACAGTCCTAACACACACAGAAGACAAACACACTAAACAACATCTCATCTCAACCACTACCAACCATCCTTTCTATAACGTCTTTCAGAAAACGACCTCCTACAGCTATCACTATCACATGTTTTCGAAACCCCGAAGAGACACTCCTCTCTCATCTATCCCAGACTAAGTAATTAATCACGCTCACCACCTCTAATCACTGTCATTCCGACCAATAATGCCGTATAATCCATTAATGAGAAAATGAATTAGTCTTGTAGTCCATGGAGACGGAGGAGGAGGAGGGGAGGAGGAGGGGAGGGTGGGGTGGGGGGGGGGGGAGGGGATACGAGGACAGAGCAAAATAGGGATGGTAATGAATGAATAGGAAGTACTTGTCTCTAAATGAGTGAATTAAGAGGGAATGTGTGTGTGTGTGTGTGTGTGTGTGTATGTTTGTGAATAGATAGATAGAGCGATAGACAGACAGACGAATAGATAGATAGATAGAGAGAGAGAGAGGGAGTTCTTGTGTGTCTTTGTAAACGAACATGCAGGTACGGTATGAGTATACATACATGAATGGACATACATACACACACCAGCATACACACTCATATATCACTCATATAGCCAAACAGATGCACAACCTACCCATAGACCTATATACACACGTATATTCATTTAGATTTCATATCCTTTAATTAAGTCACAGTTGTCGTCTCATGACCTCGTTGTTGAACAGCTAGTGTCCCCCCTCCTGAAGTGTCCGTAAGGGGAACGCTATCGGAAGGGCGGTATCCTTGGAATGTCCCACGTCTCACTCCCTCCTTCTCAGGACACCGACAGAGCCGTGTCCTCGACCGTGCAAGATCAAGCGCTAGGAGTCCAGGTATTCCCCCCCCCCTCCCCGGTGACCTCGGCGTCAGTGTCCTCGCTTTATTTCGCGAAGGAATTCGAAGGTTATTTGCCCTCCTAAGTCCCTCTGGCTCAGTGTCGGAAAAACGGAAAAATGATTCGATTGCAAAAAAAAGAAAAAGAACTATCAGCAACACGATGCACGACCACGAAATATACTAATACACTATCATGTACCATAACCGACTCCTCCGCCAAAAGAAGCCTCGAGAGTAATGCTCGAAATGTCTCGAAACATCCCTCGAGTCGGACCTCAAAATAAGAACAGGGAGGTATTGTCCCAAAGGGGGATAAGACAAAGGGGTTCTTGTCACTGGCTTTACGTTTCAAAAGTGGCTTTCTTACGAGGGAGAAACAGTCGACAGTACATTTAGGTTACGCGCAATTTAGTCCATGAAAACCTATGAATACTATCTTTAAGATGTGTATATATATAGGCCTCCGTGTGGGAACTGTTACACTCAAAATATGATTTTCTTTTCTAGTCTGAATACAACACCTCGCTGCATGAAACTAATTCAGGGTAAATAATACTCTCTCTCTCTCTCTCTCTCTCTCTCTCTCTCTCTCTCTCTCTCTCTCTCTCTCTCTCTCTCTCTCTCTCTCTCTCTCTCTCTCTCTCTCTCTCCTTCCTCCCTCCTCCCCCTTTATCTCTCTTTTCTCTAAGAAAAAAAAAAAGAAAAAAAAAAAAAAAAAAAAAAAAAAAAAAAAAAAAAAAAAAAAAAAAAAAAAAAAAAAAAAAAAAAAAAAAAAAAAAAGCTGTGGAGGTTGTGGCGGTAATATCGGAATTCTTATTAACATCTTTATCATCTTCTTCTTGATTATATCATCATCATTATCGCTGTTTTGATTTTTTTTATCGATTTATTGACTTATCTAGATTATCCGCATACTCATTACGATATTTATGTATTTAAAAGATGTATTTGTTTTAACAGAAAACGAAGATGATGAAGAAGAAGACGAAGACGAAAAAAAAGCAAAACACAAGCAGGAGAAGAAGAGGACGAAGAAGGAAAAGAAGAAGAAGAAGAAGAAGAAAACGAGAAGACGAAAATGAAGGAGAAGAAAAAGGAGAGACGAAATAAATGACAACAATAATGATAACAAAAAGAAGGAAAAAAGAAGTGAAGAGGAAGGAAAAGAAGAAAAAAGACAAAGATTGGAAAATAGAAATGACGAAAGAGAAGAAAAAAGAAGGGAAAGA
>BOPN01003201.1:70000-72500 GCA_017312705.2 Penaeus japonicus | reverse complement strand
TTCTTGCTCTAGGAAACATGCTCTGATAATGTGCCTTATACATATAGATATGCATGTCCATTTGATCCCCACATATGACATGTGCGTAGTTAAGAGAATAGAGAGTTCACTTACTGTGGAAACTTGGCACCATTATCACTTCTAATTTATGAGTCTCACATGATGTGCACATTCTAGGGGCTGCAACGAAAATTGAATCTTTATTTGTATTTTTTTTTTACTTCCATCCATCTTCGTGTCGTTTTGAATTTCCTTATGCTAAGATAAAAAAGTAGTTGCTTTGCGTAGAGCACCCGAGACTGAGAGTCGGTGTGCACGATTGTCATTTAATGGGTAAGGAGAGAAGCCTTAACATGAAATGACAAGGAAACATCTCTGTAGCCACAGCTAAGTAAACTCTATCCCCAGCTGCTTGTGATTTTTTTTTTTTTTTTTTTTTTTTTTTTTTTTTTTAATAATTATTATTACTTGTATCATTATCTTATTAATATCAGTTACATCATTCCTATGATCACTTCTTATATATTTTCTGTTACTGTCACTATTGTCGTTACTATTGCTATTATCAATGTCATTATCATTATTATCAAAATCATTGATATGATTATGATTATCATCATTGCTGACATCAGAATATTTTATGCATTAGCATTGATATTACCGTTATCACTATTAATTTTTTTATTATCATTATTATAATTTTTGATCATATTCATTATTATCAATATTCTGATTATAATCACTATTAAATTTCTTCACTATATCAACACCATCAGAATTACCATCCTTATCGTCAATATAATTTAATTAATCTTATCCAATTGATATCTTTGTTAATTCTTCTCAATAACCACAAAGCAATACCGACAAAGGATTTACCTAAGAAGCATATACCATCTCTTCCACCGATCTCGAAATCCCCCAACGGTATTTGACAAGTTAAAAAGACGCTGTCGGGTAAAATCTTATCTCGATTTATATCCTGAGTCGATTTGATTGATTCAAAACCCGAGACTCCTTCATCAAATTCTTCAGGACGTGTGAAATATTGGTAGGATGACTCAGCATTTTGTGAATTCCATTTTCTCACGGGCTTTTTGGAGGAGAGAGACAGGACTTCTGCTTTATTGGATGGCAATTTTTCCTTTTGAATTTTTAGGGATTTTAGAGTTGTGCGATAATTATTGTTTACATGGCAGTACATTATTTTGTTTTGAAAGAAGGGAAGGTCTTCGGTTCATTGGGTATAAGAGGTGGTGTGTTGTATCTTTTTTTATTTTTTTTTTGTTTTTTTTTTATTTTCTTTATTTTTTTTCTTTATCTTTTCAATTAATTATTTAATTTTTGTTTTTTCTTTATCTTTTCAATTCATTATTTAATTATTGTTTAATCTATTACTCAATTATTATTTAATTTATTATTCTTTTTAATTATCTATTAATTTTTTATTTATTTATATATTTTTATTTTTATTTATTTATCTATTTATTTATTATTTTTTTTATTTTATTTTATTTTTTTTTTTGAAGGCTGGTATCTTTAGAATGTTGTATCAGGTTGCATGGATTCGTCCCAGGTAGTTTTAAGGATTGTTTAACGTTGCGCGTGTCTGGGGGGAGAGGGGGGG
The DNA here is from genome assembly GCA_017312705.2 of Penaeus japonicus. NCBI lineage: Eukaryota > Metazoa > Arthropoda > Malacostraca > Decapoda > Penaeidae > Penaeus > Penaeus japonicus. The sequence goes on along the minus strand of BOPN01003201.1, from coordinate 70,873 downwards.
GGGGCGTGTTTGCATGTTTGTATCCATGTGAATGTGCGCGTGTGTGAATGTGTATATCTATGTGTGTGTGTGTATGTGTGTGTGTGTGTGTGTGTGTGTGTGTGTGTGTGTGTGTGTGTGTGTGTGTGTGTGTGTGTGTGTGTGTGTGTGTGTGTGTGTGTGTGTGTGTGTGTATTTGTGTGTGTGTGTTTAAAAGTAGCAAAGAAGTATATTCTAAAAAGGGCATGTTGAAGAAGTAAACAATTATTTGAATAATTGTTACACACAAATTTAATAAACATAATATACATTTCCACAGTCCTAACACACACAGAAGACAAACACACTAAACAACATCTCATCTCAACCACTACCCACCATCCTCTCTATAACGTCTTTCAGAAAACGACCTCCTACAGCTATCACTATCACATGTTTTCGAAACCCCGAAGAGACACTCCTCTCTCATCTATCCCAGACTAAGTAATTAATCACGCTCACCACCTCTAATCACTGTCATTCCGACCAATAATGCCGTATAATCCATTAATGAGAAAATGAATTAGTCTTGTAGTCCATGGAGACGGAGGAGGAGGAGGGGAGGAGGAGGGGAGGGTGGGGTGGGGGGTGGGGGGGAAGGATACGAGGACAGAGCAAAATAGGGATGGTAATGAATGAATAGGAAGTACTTGTCTCTAAATGAGTGAATTAAGAGGGAATGTGTGTGTGTGTGTGTGTGTGTGTGTATGTTTGTGAATAGATAGATAGAGCGATAGACAGACAGACGAATAGATAGATAGATAGAGAGAGAGAGAGGGAGTTCTTGTGTGTCTTTGTAAACGAACATGCAGGTACGGTATGAGTATACATACATGAATGGACATACATACACAC
>BOPN01003201.1:50000-52500 GCA_017312705.2 Penaeus japonicus | reverse complement strand
CTCCTCCTCCTCTTCATCCTCGCCACTCTCCCCTTCCCCTCATCCCTCTCTCGCTCTAGTCTTTCTGTAGGTCATCGTAATTAAGGGGAAAAAAAGAAGAGAGAATGAGAATCACTCTCAATCTGACATCGATGTCTGATATGTGTGAGATGCGATTCCCATGAGGAAAGGAGTGATTAAATGATTCGTCGTGTGTGATGTTAGATGCAAATGAAGAGAAGGAAAGAGAGAGAGAGAGAGAGAGAGAGAGAGAGAGAGAGAGGGGGGAGAAGAGAGGGGCGTGGAGGAGTGGGGGGAAAGGGGGAGGAGGGGAAGGGGTGTGACGAGGAGGGGATGAAGTGGGAGAGAGGGGAGAGTGGCGAGGATGGGGGACTAGGGAAGGAGAGAGAGGAAAAGAGAGAGAGAGAGAGGAAGAGAGGAAGAGAAAGAAGAGAGAGAGAGAGAGAGAGAGAGAGAGAGAGAGAGAGAGAGAGAGAGAGAGAGAGAGAGAGAGAGAGAGAGAGAGAGAAGAAAGAAGAGAGAGAGAGAGAAGAAAGAAGAGAGAAGGGGAAAGAAAGAGAGTAAAAGACAGAGAGAAAAAAATAGGGGAAGTGAGGGGTGGGGGAAACAGGGGAAAGGGGAAGGGGAGTGTGACGAGGAGAGGGTGGGGGTGCGGGAAAGAGGGAAGAGGGGAAGGGGAGTGTGACGAGGAGGGGGTGGGGGGTAGGAGAGAGAGAGGGAAGGGTGGCGAGGATGGGAGACTGGGGAAGGAGAGAGAGGGAGGGGAAATCCGATACGGAAGAGGAAGAGAGAGAGAGGGGGGGGGCAAGAGAGAAAGAGAAAGAGAGGAAGAGAGAGAGAGAGAGAGAGAGAGAGAGAGAGAGAGAGAGAGAGAGAGAGAAAGAGAAAGAGAGAAAAAGAGAGAGAGACAGGGGGGCCAAAGAGAGAAAGAGAAAGAGAGAAAAAGAGGGAGAGAGAGAGAGTGAGAGAAGAAAAAATGTAACTCGCCCGACTTGGAAATGATTTTAACCCCGTTGTAATCAAAAGAATCTTCTCCCTTTCTTTTCAAGGCGATGTGGAAAAAAAGGGATCGTAGCGGACTTTAATAGATTAAACAATTCATTTTTATAATTAAGAATATAATCAAGATAATATATAACGTCAACGCTCCACTGGAAGGGAAATTGTGCCTTGTCGGACCTCGAAAAGATTTTGAGCCTAGTGTAATTAAAAGTATATTTTTTCTTCTCATTCTTAAGTGATTAAAGGAATAGCATTGTAATCTTTCAGGGATGTAGCCTTTTTTTTTAAATCGAGGACTGTAACGTACAATGTGCACACACATATATATATACACAATCACACACACACATTCAAACACACACACACAAACACACAGACACATACACATACACACACACACACACGCACGCACACACACAAACACACACACACAGACACACACACACACACACACACACACACACACACACACACACACACACACACACACACATATATATATATATATATATATATATATATATATATATATATATATATATATATATCTACACAAAGGATGTTATTTCCAAACTTCCTTTTTTCTGGAAACCAACGTATTGTAACAGACGTAGAGGTCGCCCAGTCCTGCTCGAAATGGACACCGCACTGCCGGTAAATGATATTCAAAAAGCAATGTAGGACAGAAATGCTTGGGAGATGTTCATTCGGTGTGTATTTATAGATGTATACATATACATTTTTTCCCTCTCTCTCTCTCTCTCTCTCTCTCTTTCGATATATATATATATATATATATATATATATATATATATATATATATATATATATATACATATATATATATATATATATATATATATATATATATATATATATATATATATATATATATATATGTATATATATATATATATATATATATATATATATACATATATGTATATATATATATATATATATATATATATATATATATATATATATATATATATATATATATATATATATAACACGTGTACACCTAACAACCCCCACAAAGTGATGTAGCAGGAAAAGCTCTCTCCAGCATGACATTTTACAGCAAGCCCTCCGCTCTCTCCCGACCTCTCGCACCCAGATAATATTGAAGCCGGTCGGACGCTTCCGAGACGCGCCCGCCGAAACCTCTTCCATCTTCTAGAAAGTCAAAAGAAAAGGGAGCGAAAGAGGCACGGTCGGTCGGGAGGAGATATTAGGCGTCCATAGGCTTCGGTCCCCCTAAGGGGTTTTGCAGAGATTTGGGGGAGATTTTGGGACAAGGGAATGAAGAGATGAACTGAAAAATGAAGTTTTGCGGACATATATATGTGTGTGTATATATATATATGTATATGTATATATATATATATATATATATATATATATATATATATATATATATGTATGTATGTATATGTATATATATATATATATATATATATATATATATATATATATATATATATATATATATATA